>JAJHUR010072747.1:0-57476 GCA_027495735.1 Lutjanus campechanus
TATATAGCACTTATGATCTATTAGATAATGAAAGTCACAGAATAATTTTTGCTGAACTGTTTTCCCTGACTTAAGTAAAATACATCAACAATGCTGAGATAAACATTACCACTGTCACACTACTTTGCATGAAAGATTTCTCTTTAGTACGATATAAGAAACATTAGAAACAGATTTTAATGAGTGTATGTGATTGATACATGTTGTATCTATATGATATACGTATATATATATGAAAGGCATAGTTTAGTTGAGATTATTTTTAAGAATATACAGCACAAACAACATACAAATGCACAAAATATCAATTTAACTTTATATAGCAAACTTTGTTTAACAGTAAATTGTAGCTCCAGTACTGTAAGTACTGTAAGTATATTCTATACTTCCTTCAAAAGTCTTCATTGTTCATTTTTTTACCAGAATATTTGCTCCTAGATAAGAGGCGATTAATCACCATATTGCTCATTTCTTATCTCTGGCTGATACATGATATCAAGCTATGTGGAAGGGCACAACCTTGGTGTTTTGTATATAAGGGCTGGACTCTGCGGCTGGAACTTCACTCGTCTGAGTCCAACACAGAAGTGACCGTCAACATGAAGTTCCTTGTTGTCCTCGCAGCCCTCGTGGCTTTCTCCGAATGCCTCCACAAGTAAGTTTCACCAGGCTGGCTGAAAAGCAACCTGTTCCTTCTTTCTTTTGACATTTTAAACCTTCAATAGGCTGAATTGTTAAAAGACAATCTCTTCATCTTATGTTCCTGAGGGAAAAAGCTAAGGGCCATCCTGCTTTGAGCTATCACACATTTCAAACTGACACAAAGCTCCAAGTAGAGCTCACTCTCTGATTTTTCTGGCTATAAAATGCCAGACACATCTGTGCATTTTGCTGATTCTTTATCCTCCTCTCTGTGTGCAGGATGCCCCTGATCAAGGGCAAGACTGCCAGGGAAAGGCTGATGGAGAAAGGATTGTGGGAAGAGTACAGGAAGATGTATCCATACAACCCAATGGTCAAGTTCACCCAGACTGGTACTGAGTCCATGACCAACGATGCTGACGTAAGTCCAGACCAGAGACTATTTAGGCTTATTGTTTGTCCTGTGTAGTCTCCGGTTGAAGGACATACCACCACCTTGGTATTATAATGTTCTATCAGTGTTCTGAGTGGTTTTGAGATATTGAGTTTTTGCAGTCTAAACAGCCAAAATGAAAATCAGTGGAACAAGTTTCATATGTGAAAAGTACCCTAAATGTATTCTAAATGTAAAAAAAGAAAGATCCTATCAAATCAAAATTGAAGAAAGGTTTTTTGGAACAGGTCAAAAGCAGATATCCTAAGAACTCAATTTCTACTTGGAATTACAAGGCTTTATCTTGCAAAACATGAAAATGGCAATGAGTTTCAAGAAACAAAAATGTTTTTTCTCATAATTTGCTTGAAGCTATAAAATTAATGTTGAAACAGAGTGTCTACATGTATGAGAAAATTAAATCTTATTAGTTAAATTACATTTTTAGATCTATTTTATATGAGAAATGTTGATTAATGCCCCAAAATATATCTTATTTTGGGATGCTAAACAACCCCATGAATTCAAATCTAGACTATTTAATGACCATTCAGGCTTAATATTTATAATATATAAGACATTTTAAGACTTTTGCTTCAGTAACTTGTTTTTATGGCTCGAATAGTTTAATAAACTTTTTCAATCTCAGCTGTTGAGCTAACAACAGTTCTAAACATATACATTCTCATGAAGGACAGCAGTATAAATGTCAGTCAAGTTTAGTCTTTTTAACATCATTTTAGATCTTGCTGAGGAGTTTATTACCTACCACTCTGGTCAGCTATGAGCCACTGACAAATAAATGTTCAAATTCATCAGTCACTCGATAGTAAAACATTGTTTTGTGTCTGAAATCTACCAGCTGCTTCATATTTTGCAATCATATAGAGTTTAATGTCTCTTAATGCACAAAGAGAAGGTATTAAGGTAGTAAGGTAAAATTGTACTTACGTCCACCACTGTTGCTGCAGCATTTACAAAAATAAAGATATCCACATAGTTTATGTTTGTCCTCTTGTGTCCCTCCAGTTGTCCTACTATGGTGTGATCTCCATCGGTACTCCTCCTCAGTCCTTCAGCGTCATCTTTGACACTGGCTCCTCCAACCTGTGGGTCCCCTCAGTCTATTGCAACAGCCAGGCCTGCCGTGAGTTAATCATAAATAATTTTGTATTTTCAATCTAACATTCTGTTTTTAGGGTGACTTATTAATTTCTCTCCAGGGAGCATAGAAAAGCAGCCTCTTGGTTAACTGGAGCATTTAGAGGAACGTTTATTAATGGGCACTGCCCCTGTTAAAGTAGTACTTTATATAGGCATAAGTACAACTATGAGGAACTTGTATCTTATTTAAATATTTCGTTATTCTTAATTTTTCTCCACTACAGTTACTACTTTTTACTGGTTTCTTAACCATATATAAACTACAGTAGTAACCAATTTCGTACACAGTAATGATGTAAACATGGACCAGCATTTCAGTGCTATGCAGATGATACACAAATTTATGTATCAACCAATTTTGATATGACTGACTCCCCCCTGACCCTCTCTGTATGCTTGGGGGACATCAAAATCTGGATGCTGCAAAACTTTTTAAATCTCATCTGTTCTGAAAAGGACACTGTTCCTGAAGCAAGTAATGTAAACACAGCTATTGATAATACTCCATTATTTCCATCCTCTCTCTCGTCCAAAAACTTGGTGTCTCTCACTTGTGTCAAACATCACCAAAACTTAATTCTTTCACCTCCACAATATTGCAAAATAAGATTGTTCTTGCCACCACCTCCTGCTGAAAAATTGGCACACGTTTGTTACCTCCAGATGACATTAGTGTAATGTTCTATTTTCTGTTCTCCCATCATCTATCACTGGCAAATTTCAATTCATTGAAATGCATAGTATGCCTTTAAGTATAAGCAGTGGTACAAATCTCAGTGCAGTTACTCCACATTGAGAGATAGTGAAAGTGTTTTGGCATATTCCTAAAACACACAATTGAGAAAGACACGATCTCTCTACAGAGAACCACAGGAAATTCAACCCACAGCAGTCCTCCACCTTCAAGTGGGGCAACCAGCAACTGTCCATCCAGTACGGCACTGGCAGCATGACCGGATATCTGGCCAGCGACAACGTTGAGGTAACCGAACAGCTGGAACAAAACGCACTCATGTCTATTTAGACTTCAAAATGGCGTATCTGCGTGCTCTGCTGAACTGTGACTGACAGCTGTCTGGTGTGTCCAGGTGGGCGGCATCACTGTGTCCAACCAGGTGTTTGGAATCAGCCAGACAGAGGCTCCCTTCATGGCTCACATGGCTGCTGACGGCATCCTGGGATTGGCTTTCCAGTCCATCGCCTCTGACAACGTCGTGCCTGTCTTTGACAACATGATCAAGCAGAATCTGGTGTCCCAGTCATTGTTCTCTGTCTACCTGAGCAGGTACTGAAACACGATAGAAATCTGTTGGTTGACAACCTGTATCACTTGACATTACATTTATTTAATTATTTATTTATTCTTTTTAAGAGTTTGTTTAAATAATACAAGCAAATGATACACATAGCACTCACAACAACATGTAGACATTACAGTACAGGCTAACTAAAGAAAAGAAAAGAAAAGAAAAGAAAAGAAAAGAAAAGAAAAGAAAAATTAATACAAATAATTAGATCAACGGTCTCAATATGATTAGAAACTGAAATATACATCTGACAGGTAGAGCTTAGGCTCTTTTAGAGTTTCATATAGTTCCTCTCTCCGCCAGAACAAATGTTTGTTTTTTTTTAACTCTCTTATAGTAACAGCCAGCAGGGCAGTGAGGTGGTCTTCGGCGGCATTGACAGCAGCCACTACACTGGACAGGTCACCTGGATCCCTCTGACCTCTGCCACCTACTGGCAGATCAAGATGGACAGGTACAAAGAAAACACAAACTAAGCAAAAAGCATGAATTGCATAAAGCTTCCTCCCAGCTTAACTGTAACCCACCTTCTGCTGTTCCTCCTCGCAGCGTTACCATCAACGGACAGACTGTTGCCTGCTCTGGTGGCTGCCAGGCCATCATTGACACTGGTACCTCCCTGATCGTCGGCCCAACCAATGACATCAACAACATGAACTCCTGGGTTGGAGCTTCAACCAACCAGTACGGAATGGTGAGTCATGCTATCATACCGTACAATATGAAGTAGATTTTCCCCATTTTCTGAACCCAGAGTAAACAGACATTGAATGTTCTGACGTCAAAACTCTCAAATGAAAATAATTAAGCTGGACTTGGTTACTTGCTTTAGCTGGAAACCTGTAAAATACCAATAAATACAACTTCTGTTGCTACATGGTGTTCAACTCTGGGTGTGATCTTCTTCTCACAGGCCACAGTGAACTGCCAGAACATCCAGAGCATGCCTGAGGTCACCTTCACCCTCAACGGACACGCCTTCACCGTCCCTGCCTCTGCCTACGTCTCTCAGGTCAGTTAAAGCCCTGACAACCACTGCAACAGAAAAGTTTTAAAAAATATAAAGAAGAAAAATGAAGTAAATCTGTTTTCTCTTTTCTCTCTGCAGAACTCCTACGGTTGCAGCACTGGCTTCGGCCAGGGTGGCTCTGACCAGCTCTGGATCCTGGGAGATGTCTTCATCAGGGAGTACTACGCCATCTTTGATGCTCCTTCTCAGTACATTGGTCTGGCCAAGTCTGTGTAAATAAGGCATCTGATGGATAAACTATAAGTATGTATTTCCCTGTACAGTAGGGGCTTGTTGGATTGAAGACATAATGCAAATGAAAAATGATGCAATTGGAAGATTGTGGAAAGTATTTGTGTGAATGTGTTGTAGCTGCCTTTGCATTAAATAGATTAAAGCAACTAAAAACATTTTGTGTGTCCGTGTCAGTCTCACTGTGGTGACTACAATACAGATCATATATCAGTACAGCAGAAACATCTTCAGTCACCTGGGTTTTAAGTTACTGGGCTGCACTGAAATGTCACAGGAACAAGAATCTGTCCCATCTTTTCATTCATTTGTTCTTAAGAGAAACTCAACCTTTTATCCAGGATACAAAAAGAATCGCCAACAGCTTTTTCGTGTAGAGGAAGAACAGGCCAAGAATAGAATATCGAGCGGCTCTAAGAATAGCACAGGGGCAGGTTTCCTCTGACGTTGTAATGAACAAGAAACTGATAAGGATGAACATTGATTTAACAAAAGATAACCTGATGACATCAGCTGACAACATGTGCTGCTACCTGAACCTGTGACTAGGACAGGTGTTCAGAGATGTGAAAGAAAACCACATGGAAACAGTATTTTGTCTTAATTTGATCATTTTATGTGCTTTATCATGACAGTGTTGATGTATTTAATGCCATTATCACTTAATATGTATGTCATTTATTATTTTCACAAACGGCACAGGTTACACACACTTAAAGGGGTAAACCAGAAATTTAATATTGCACTTCCATAAAGATGACAAACTTACAACAGACAAATAGATAAAACAAGCAGAGGCCAAGATATCATGATTTTCACTCCCTAATAGGGGTCAACCTCCAAAAAGCAAATGAAGAAGTTAGTCTTAAGTACTTTCTGCCAACAAGCCTTTTAACACATGGTTAACAGTCTTTTTTTAACCCAGACCTTTTCCTAAACCTATGCAGTTTTGCTGCAAAACCTAATTAAACTGTGATTAAAATGAAAACAATAATTTAAAGAAACCTGAGGAAAAAAACAAGTCAACGAAGTCTAAAAATAATAACTTCACTTGTAAGTTAAACTACAGTCACCAAAACCTTCTTCTACTGAGGACTGTTGCTCTGTATATTATGTCACCTGACTCCCTAAAGCCTTTCTGTCAGAAGGCCCTTTCTGACATAAAGTTTTTTAGGCTTTCTGACAGAAAACATTCCTCCAGAAAGCGCTTTCTGGCAAAAATTCCTGAAGATGCCTTTACCAAGAGTGGCCTGAGAACATGAAACACTCACAAGAACACAACAAGCAATCAGGACAACACAAATATGCAATAAACAAGGAATTAGTAAAAACTTTAAATTAATCAAAACATCATATACTAAAGCTTTAAAATCTCCAAGGGGGATGTAAGGCTCTAGTTTGAGGGCAGTTTGCAGTTTATTCCATTTGAAAGGTACATAAATCCTGAAACCAGTTCATTAGTGCGTACATGATGGATGTTTAAGGTTGGATTATTACTGGATCATGTACTGTTACTAGTTTTAAATTGAAGAAGAGATGTGAGGTAGTTTGGAAGCTTCAGCAGTTGAGCTTTGCAAATGAAAATCATGAGATGACTATTCCTTCTTGACTGAAAGGAAGTCCATTCAGTACATAATTTGGCATTTGTGATAAAGCAAAATGCACTGTGATAGATTTAACTGCTGAAATGTTGATGGGGCAGCATGTCAATAAACATCTCCATAGTCAAGGACAGACATGAAGGTTGACTACATGGTTTTACGGTTGGAGGAAGACAACCTTCCTTTAATTTTATGAAAGAAGCCCTGTTTGTTTTTTGATTTTTGGGTCAAATGTTGAATTTGAAGACTCAACCAGAGTAATATGAGTGCCATTGGCCGGATAGTATTGAATTCTCTCTCTCTCGTCTTTTCTACATTTAAAATTAGTCTCCCATTAAAATCTGAAACTAAATAAACTTTCACATGAATTCACTGGTGGATTGCCAGAGTGGAATACTCCACCATCCCATCATGCTTGACGCTCCAGGTGGAGTCAGGTGATCCAGCTGGTGTTTTGTGCGTCTTCAGGTTTGCGTACACTTCTGTCTTCTGGTGAGCTCTGAAGTCCACTGTTGTGTAGATGATGCCACTCATATCCTGCATGGACAGACAAACTTTGTCAGGAGACAGAGTTGTAGAGGAAGTCTGAAGCACAAACATTCAATCTGCTTTTAAAAACAAGTGACAATGAATCATAGAGGCGACATGTTCCCTGTTTAGCACTTACTGGAGCCTCTTGTTTCAGTGACTCACACTGAGTTTCTCCATATTTGTCTGCAAAGAAAAACAATATCACTTTAGTTATATTTACCAAAGAAAATGCACTTTTTTCAGAAACATTTACAAACACTTTCTGATCATCAATTCAAGGAAACTGCTTACCCTGCTGTTTACGTTTTGTCTTGACTCTGCAGCAAACCGCCCCAATAACTGAAGTAATCAAAATCATCACTGTAATGGACACAATGACAGCTAGCGGCAGGCCAAAACTCCAGGGAACTCTGGAGAGGAAGATAATACACTGTATTCAGATTATTTTTCTTCTGTGAGATGACACTATTTGGGCAGCTGCAGATGAGTGAATACCTGGGAGTGTCACTGTAGTCCTCGGCAAGAACAGCCCCAGTGGAGTCTGGGATTGTTGTGGAGGTGTTTGTGGGGGCTTGGATGGTTGTTGTCAGTGAAGGCTGAGGCTGACTATGGTGACCTGAAATCTCTGCAGAATGCAACAATATCAAACAGGCTTCCAGAGTTTCAGGCTATAATTAACCTTCCACGTCACTAGGAAATGATACTTCACTAAACTATTATTTTGCATATAAACATTTATCATAGGAAGCTGTAATAATGCAGTTTTTACCTAAGCCTTATTGCACACATTAATAGAGGCTATTGCATATTAGACATTATAAAATCACATTATTGAAGATTACAAGATGCTTACCTGACACCTCCACATAGTAATCACTGTAGACACGGTTTTGAGTTCCCAGCACCATACATCTGTAATATCCTCCATCCACAAACCTCACTTTCGATATTTTAAACTCTATCCAGCCGTCACTCTCAGATTTCGTCACTCTTCCTCTCAGTAAATCACAGGTGTATCCTGTACTGTCTAGCAGTTTGTAACATCCCCCTGGATACAGTTTACAGCAGGACTTGTTGTAGCTGTTGTAAAATGAAGGGAAGGCGAGTCTCAGCAGAATGTGTTCAAACTCCTCAATCCTCTGCTGCTGCCCTTTGAGAGGACGAACGTCTGGAAAACAAGCATTTCTTATTAACATGTTATTATTATAAGCAGTGGAGAACAGAAAATAATCAAATTTAGCTTATTTTTTTTAATCCCCACCTTACCTAATAACAAAAACAAGCACAATAAAAACTTCATCTTCAGTGTAATGCTCATTGAAGCTCAGCTCTTGTTGACAGTTTTCCAGTATTTTTAGAGGATCTGAGGCCCCTCCTTGATATAGAAAAGAGGAAGTTCATCATCTGGAGGGAACAGACAGATGTGTCTCTCATGCGACTGTCTGCTCTTTGAGGATTGCTGTGGCACACTTCTGATAGAACTTCTTTTTTAGGTATATATGAATTGTTAGCTATACTCAGAAGCTGTCTACACACAGGCCTTGTTTTCAAGAGCCCTGATACCCACAGTCTCTAAACTTATATTTAAAAAGTCTAATCTGAATGCATAAGTAATAATAATAAAAAAAAAAAAAGATAAATAACTCGATAATAGATTTCGAGCACACCACAGCACTGAGACAACATTTCGCCATTTCGGCTTGTGTTGCTTGTGTTTTTTGGGGGGTGGGGGTACTGTCCCTTTAAAACATTATTGTTAAAGGAATCTGCGACTATTTTTTTTTCTTAATGTTTTATTTTTAACATATTTCTATGTTCTTGTAAAGCCCTTTGCCTTGTGTTTGAACAGTGCTATATATGCCTTGTTCCTTAATGCTTGCACACAGAGGATGGTCATGAGAGCAGGAACACCTTAATAGTATGATACAACCTGAAACAATTACTCTGTCGAAACTGATGATGATGACACCGTCAGAAAGATGGTGCCTTGACTAATTTCTGTGGCCGTAGTTTGTGGTGTGTTTATATTGGATCACATTACATTGCTCAAGAGTTCCTGGCATTCTTCCCTGATGCAAAAATGTTGACATATGCTGGAATTACCATGAATACATTGTGATGCAATGTAACTTACAGGCACAACAAGCTGCATCATCTCATTTCTGATAAAGTGTGCAGAGCGATTCTGTTGTAATGACTTTGGTTTTATTGTGCCAACTGCATTATAATATGACACAAGAGCAAAATCTGTACTTTTAGTGACACATTAGAAGAATAAACACAAGTATACACAAAGTGATTTATTTGGTGTCAGCTTTCAGCTTATTAAACACTTCATATTCACCAAATCAACACATCCTCCATCACAGAACAGACAAATGCAAAAGGTATGTACATATTAACTTTCAGTAAACACAATGCTGTGGCATTCTAACGATTAACATGTCTGATTACAGATTAAAAATCAACACTCCCTTTTCTCTGCTCCATTCAGAAACTAGAATGTTCATTTGGACATGCGTTATATGTTCTAAAACATGATATAAGCTATTTGATTTTCTTTGATAACATTGTCTTGCAAATGAAAGCAGTTGAGGCACGTAGACGTGAATCATGTTTAATAATTACAGAACGGACCAACTTTGCTTAAATTAACTCTTAAATGCACAGCCCCTATGATTAAATTAGAAGCAACAGGTGCAATAATTTGAATTTACAAAAAGCTGTTCATTTTATTAAACAGTACGACCGCCCCCGAGCAGATGATTCTGTGGAGGAGAGAATGCTTTAGTTCACAGCCAGCTGGATGCATAAATAAGTTGAGGTCACTGTACTTGTCAGCTCATAGTGGTTTGTGTGCAGGTTTGTACTCCAGTAGGTTTAAAAATCCATCTATTCGTCTGTGAAGGTGATGACATCATAGTGGATGCCTTGCTGCTGCAGCTGCTCCAGCTGTTCAGGAGTAGCTTCAGTGTAGACTGTCTGCGTCTGCGCCATGGCTGCGTCTGCTACAGCTGCAAGAACAAAGACAGTTTGATTTGCTGTCAGGGTGCAGTAGTTACCACTGATGTTTATCATAAAGGTGATTTTATATTTCATATAATTATCAAGCGTATGGTCATTCATAATGGATAAGATCATAAACTAGTTTGGTGTGTTTTAGCCTAATTTTTTGTAGATGATGTCCTTTTTGTTTAATAATGTCCACAGCATTTATATTTCAGGAGGAAATACAGTATGTTACCATTGATTTCACTGAAGTTTGCAAATCAACCTGCAGAGACTCAGACTGTTGTTGCCTCCTTGATGCTGCATTCAAGAGTGCACAGTCAGCAGTGTTTTCAGAGTCAGCTGCCAAAGAGCAACTCATTTATTCCAAGAAAGAGCCAAATTCACATTAAAACAGGATATGAGTGTAATGCTTTTTGGCAGCTGACTCACAAATATCTATCAGCACATCCTGACAAACACCATCAGGGAGTTCTACGATTACCTACAAAGTATAAAACAATCACAAGTGTATTTTTATGTGATAGATGTTAATAGTAAACTGAGAAGAAATCAACAGCTAAAAGGTAATTTTTTAAACCTAAATACTTGTGGTCTCCTTTGGAAAAACAATACATGCAAAATAATAAGCAGTGTTGAGCGTAACGCGCTACAAAGTAACTCATCAGAATAACCCAACATGTTAGTTTTCAATTAAAGTATTATTATTAAAGTATCCAAGTTTTATTTTTCTACATTTTCAAATAAGCAATCCATTACGGTTACAATTTTAACGTATTTCCACCACAGCAAGAAGTGGTACTGCTGCCTGCACCTGTCACTAAAGGACAGTTTGAGGGTGAAGTCTGAACCAACAATCCAACGTGTATTTTGAAAAACTTCTGCATTTAAAAGAGTAAACTACAGAGAACGTAGGCTGAGTGATTCTTTGTGATCTGAAAAGCTTGTGCACTTTTAGAGTTTGTATGCAGGTATGTGTTTTGAGAACCTAACACACTCGTTACTTGCATGCTGAAACATAATACTATTGTAGGTAAAGTACTGTACGGTTGGCTATACAAGCCCATCTTTATGGTTGCCATACAGGCAATAAAGATGTTTTCATTTGTTTTCATTTTTACTCAAGTACTCAGTATCTCTCAGGACATAATGCTGTAACCTCACAACTTACTTTTTATTGGCAGTACTACTGTAATGTAACTAGTGTAGTGGAGGACTGAATATAAAGCATGTGAAGTGCATCTGTTCCCTAAGAGAGCGAACCTGTGACAGCAGAGTGGGCAGCAGCCTCCAGATCTTCAGGATTCACAATCTGTTGCTCCGAGCTCACGGGTAGGTACTGGATCTGACCGTCGTGACTTACAGCAATCTGAGCACATAAATAACATAAGCAATTAAGTTTCTGTCAAAACTAAAACCTCTCACTGTAGAGCATTATAGGTTATCGGACAAGTGTAAAATGTCAAACCTGTTGCTCCTGCAGAAAAGCCCCGTCATGCTCATACTGGATGATCTGTCCATCTGGCATCTGAGGAACAGAAGAGCACTTAGAACACAAGAACATTATCACCTTAAAACACTGGATTTATCCATCAGTTACTCTGACTACTCGTGAGGTAAAACACTGACCTGTATGTGGTTGCCATCAGCTACGACTACATACTCCTGCGGGATCAAGTGCTGCACTCCATCCTGTGAGATGATGTACTGAACCTGAAACATGTCACAAATGAGTTGATATGAAAAAGATACAATAAGAGCTTTGTAATTATTATATATTTATAGGGGTGTAACGATACACAAAAATCTCGGTTCGATACGTACCTCGGTTTTGAGGTCACGGTTCGGTTCATTTTCGATACAGTATGGGAACAAAAAGCAAAACCTAAATTTTCTTGTTGTTCATTTGGGGGTACTTCATACCGGGGCTCAATCACCTTGAGCATGTGTTTAAAACCAGGATTTTCAACAACTGAATATGGTCTTAGATCCGCTGCTATAAAAACTCCAATGGCTCTTGTTATAGCTTTGGCCCGATCTGAATTGCCAGGGAGAGGCTGCTTGAATGCCGAGGTCAGCTGGGTTTGCACTATGTTGGTTTTTCTTCTTGTAGCGGTGATATTTACACTCGGGTGGTGCCGTTTTAGGTGAGTTAGCATGTTTGTCGTGTTGCCGGAGACATACCTGATCTCAGCTGATCAGTGTCGGCACACCGCCCTCGTTTTATCCACCGGTCTTTCTCCGTTGCAATATTTAACCAGGAAGCCGAAGTGTTCCCAAGCAGGAGACTTTAGCGACAGGGGAGGGTCTTCAAGCTCCGGTTTACTGCTAGCAGTAGTCATCATGCGCACGGGCTGCAGGTGTAGCTGCACGTTAGCGGCGGAACGTAAACACACGCAACTTCTGGCCCGTGAGCCAAAAAAAAAAAAAAAAATTCCGGCCCGTGAACTCACCCGTACAGCCCTGTACCGAACCGAACGTCGCGTACCGAAACGGTTCAATACAAATACATGTATTGTTACACCCCTATATATTTATGTTTGATACTCCATTATTGTTACTTACATTTAAACAGAAAGTGGTAGAATGTGCAGAATGTTTCTTACCTCAGTCACCTGGTTGTCTCCTGTCATCAGGTGCTGAACTGTCTGTCCATCTATGGTGGTTATCTGCTGAATGTATGTGCCATCCTCCTGATTAAGGGACACATTAATGCATTTAGCTATAAATTGCAACGTAGCTATATACATTATGCAAAAAGAACCTATAAAGACAGAATTATGTTAAGTCAGAGAACGTCCAGTATAGTGTGGCTGCTGTTACCTGGTCTGATAGTGCCTGTTCTTGAGCTACAATGATGTGATCCTGTCCCAGGGCCTGTAACCGCTCTGGAGTGATCACTGTCTGATGTCCCTGCAGGGCTGTAAGACACACACACATCAACATTAAGCTCAAGATTATCTCTCACTGAATGTGGCCTCTGTTTGAACCACAGTACCTGGTATTATTCATTCATTTTGCCTTTTTTTTCAGCCTTGTGTTGTGTTAGGGTGTGTGTCCATATATTGTTTTGTTTTTTTCTGGGCAGCAGTATCTTTTTCAGTTGTTCCCAACGAGGAGAGGTTGGCAGCAAGCAGCTGCCTAGTTTCAAGTGAGTTTTGAGCAGCCACTTCTAGTTGAAAATCTCTTAACTTTTCTCAGGCACCCAATCATATATTAGATGGTTACTTGTCACTATGGTAACCAAGAAAGTGGAGGAGAAGCGTGTTCTGTGTCTGTCTTTCCTGAGCTTTATGATATGTCAGACAGAAACAGAGACTAAAAAGCTCATTTGTGAGAGAAGATGACATTTGAATGTTGCTGGTGAGTGTTTTGTTTTTAATCACCCTACACATTGTAAGCTTTATTGCTGTGTAGTCAAAACTCTGTTGAAGTAGCATTGAGTTAAGTTTACAAAACTTACATGCAGTGGGGTTTTTTTGTTTTGTTTCACCACACAAATGCTTCAACCCAGTGCTCACCAGCACTCTGCCAGAAAAAAAAAAACACTATATGGACACAGGGCCTTATGTTATGTTCCTTACACTGTAGTGTGGCCAGAGCCTCCTCATCGCTGTTGACTATGATGGTTTGCTGAGATGTGGCGGTACGGTTCTTGCGAGTGGGATGATCCTGACTGTGGAGACGCTCCATGTGAAATTTCAGATGGCCATTACGGTTAAACCTGAGGTATTGAGAAAAGAAGCCCATCAACACTGATAGTTGCTCATTACTGTACTTTGAAGTCTAATGCATTCAGATATGTTGCATAAGAGTTGCAAACACATGAGTTACATCCCACCTTTGTCCACAAAGTTTGCAAGAAAACGGCTTCTCATTGGTGTGTGTCATCATGTGTCGGCGGAGGTCTTTCTTGTTCTTGGAGGCAAAGCTACAGTTTGGACACTTGTGAGGACGTAGATAAGAGTGCATCTCCATGTGAGCCTGAAGAAAAACAGGATATCAATCACATTCAGAAAGAGTCGAGGTCAGAAGTGGGGCTCAGGACATAAAGACTTTTGAAATGACACGAACAACCGCAAACAGATAGTGAAATTACATATGGTGTTAAATGTTCATATGACTGTCATATCTGCTTCCTGTGGAAAATGGATCAGTTTGTGACAGCCCATGACTTTAGTTGGTGATTACTGTCTGTGGATTTTGAATGAAAACAAAAATGTTTCTGAAAAAATACAGAGCTGAAGACAGCACTGCACAAACTAGAGTGAGACTCACCTTAACCTCAGGCCAGGAAGTGGAGGTGAACTCACAGTCAGGACACTTGAAGGTGTTGGGATCCAAGTGCGCCCTCTTGTGGTTCTCCATGTCGGAGCGCCCGTGGAAAGACTCCATGCATATTCGGCAGGAGAACCTCTTTGTGCTCAGACTGGGGGAGCTCACAGCAGAGGGAGAGGCTGGACCT
Source organism: Lutjanus campechanus (assembly GCA_027495735.1). Lineage (NCBI taxonomy): Eukaryota > Metazoa > Chordata > Actinopteri > Lutjaniformes > Lutjanidae > Lutjanus > Lutjanus campechanus. The sequence goes on from JAJHUR010072747.1 coordinate 14,414, forward strand.
TCACTGCTCAGCTGAAGGAAAACAAAAGACTCAGTCTGAGAGGAGGCATACTCAGTGTACTCAGATTTTTACATGATCAAACAGCTGATCCCTGGCTGTTACCTCCACCTGCTGCAGAACACCATCAGGCAGTGCTGAAGTGAGGTAGTACTTGTCACCTTTCAGGCTCTCTGACCCTGAGACTTCTGCCGCCTGAGAAGGACTGCTCTCACCATTACTGCAAAGACAGCAGATTTATCACATTACAGACTGTTCAGACATCATAAAGGTTGATTCTAAGTGGTCATATGACCGTGTTTCCCAATCTAAAAACATCTGTTCCAATCAGACAGTGTTATTATTATTATGTTACCTGTATTCAGGGCTGTGATTCTCTTCAGCTGCCTGTTCCACCACACTGAAGTCTCCTCCTCCCTCATAAGCTTCGATGGCGATCTGTGTGAGCTCTCCTGTTTCAGAGGTGGCTGCCTCGTAGGCCTCTTGTAGCACCGTCTCACCATTCTCTGACACATGGAAGGTCACAACCTTTTGGTCCTGGCCCGGCGTCGCGGTCACTGTACTCCACGTGCCCTTTTCCAAAGCTTTGCCTTCTGACTTCAGAACGGCCACCTGAGGTGCACAATCAGTCAATTTTTACCCTACTTATTTCCATGAAAATGTAAGGATTTTTAAAAACCTTTATTCAACATCTTCACATAATAAACACACTGAATAATTTAATACTGACACTGATAACACATCTGACAATAAATCCAAGCAGTATAAATCAAAAAGAGAAAAGAAATAAAATAAAATACATCTAAAATAAATTTAAAAAGTAGAAAGTAAAAGTCTAAATTTACATAAATGTAAAGTTACTTATGTAAAGTGAATTTTTTTGAGGACCTGCAGCACCAACCTGTAAAGCGTTTCCCACCAATTCCCGGGCATTGCTCATGTTCAACAGCAGGTCGAGGGCGTTCTGGGCAGATAGATCACTAGATTCAGCTGGGAAAAGATGGGAGAAAAATGTCAGCATTTGTCCTTAAGCTGACATACATCACCAGAAATACTAAAATTGTCTCTTGACAAGACGACTGACCTTGTTCATAGATGATGGTGGTGTTTCCCAATGCGTCCTGGGACACTGAGGCATTTTCCATACCCTGCATGGCTTGTAGTGTTGCAGAATCCACTGCCACCTGATGAAGGAGGGTGAAAAAACTGTTAGTGTCACAAAATATAACGCACACTAAAATTAAATCCAAATCAGGCCTGAGATAAACAAGACTCACAATAGTGTTCTGTAAGCCCTGTGTGTCGTCGTGTTGTTGTTTGAGCTCCTCAATCTGCTGCAGGGTGAAGAAGGGTCTGCGCCGCCTCCTCACAGGCTCTTCAGGGTGAGCCACACACCACTCCTCAAACGCCTCAGGGTGGCGACACTGCACATGCAGACGCAAGTTCTTCCTGTGCTTGGTCATGAAGTGACACATGTCGCAAGAGAAAGGCTTCTCTCCTGTAGACGAGACACAATGTTCGTACAGTATTACAGTTACAAATTGAACATCAAAACGTGCTCTGTTAAACAAACTTTACAAAGTTGCTGCTGCACTGACCCGTGTGTTTGATGGCCAGGTGGGACACCAGGAACTCCTCTTTAGATGTGGAGTATTTACAGTAGTCACATTTGAAGGGCCGGTCGTTGGTGTGGGAGAGCTGATGGTTGAGCAGCAGCTTCTTGTTGTCACAAGTGTAATCGCAAAATTCACACTTGAACCTGGCACATGCACATCCACCAGTTATTCACTGTGATGATGTCATCATTATTACCACTATACAAAATGACCAGTGCTGATTGATTTCAGCCCAAACTGCTAAACATTCTGTTACATTCATGTTTTTTAAATAAGAGAGGTGGAATAAACGTATTTAATACTGACTTGCTGTCTCCGAGACTCTGGATGTGGGTCAGCAGGTGCATTTTGAATGTGTACCGTTTCTTGAAGGATTTGCCACACTGCAAAGACAGAAAGGTTTCTTCAGCAAGAGTTTTGACGTAGAGTTTAAAAAGTCCATAAAATTTTGTGTGCATTCACTTTCCTATAACTTTAACTGTCACAGTTATGCACAACATTGTTGCACAACAAAATTATTCCACTGAGCGGAAAAATCATGCATTCAAGGAAGGAAGGGAGACAAAAACAGCATCTTACAGGACAATTATAGGCTTACAGGCTCACCCTAAAACCATTATAACCTGTCCAATGTACACAAAATATCACAAACTAAACCTGAGTCCAGGAAGCACTCCTACTCACACATTTATTTACCATTATAAACACTGACCTTTCCAAGAATATCTTATCTTATTTCCATGTCCATCCATTCTGTACACTAGAAAAACTGCAAAAATGCACATACAGCAAGCTTGGACTTAAGAGTTCTTAAATTGCAAAGTCTTTGTCATCTGACCTTGTCACACATGTGTGGTTTCTCTGAGCTGTGGGTCTTCATATGCTGGGTCAGTCTCTTTTGCATGGGGTAAACCCTGTGACAGACTGGGCACAGGAATTCAGACACCTTTGGTACCTGCAAGAAAGAGCACAAAGCTGACAGAGCTGGACTGTTTTGTATGCATTTTGAGATAACACTGAGAATTTAAATTTTTTTTATCATTCGATGAGCATGCATCATTAAAATATGGGAAATGTCTTACCATCTCCGTTTTTCTTTTCCTGTTAGATAGAAAAGGAAAAAGCAGTAAAAATATTTAAAAACCAGCAAAACATGTTCTGTATTAGGAATTGTTTATTGCATATCCTGTATGTTGTTACTATAGGAGTTACTTACTTGTCTTTTTTATGAACTGCTGAATGACGAATGACATCTTTCCTGTAGACACTTGTGTAATCACACTCTTCACACTTGAACGGCTTGGTGCCCTCATGATTGAACATGTGTTCCTGTAAAAGAGCCCGCCAGTCTTTTAGGACAATGTGCGAAAATGTAAACTGAAGTCAATCTGAATGTCAAGACCTGTTTTATTGCCACTGACCTTGAGTGAGGACCAGCGCTTGCAGCGATAGTTGCACTGGAGGCACTTGAAGAGCTCGGGGTCGTTGCCTTCGTGAGAGTCCACATGAAAGCGCAAATCTTCTTGAGTGAGGAAGCGTGAGCCGCAGATCCAGCAGTTGTGAGGTCTCAGGAGTGGTTTGAGGGATTTATAGTACCGACTGGAAGATAATAAAGAAAAAGCAATTAGCTTGTTGTGAAAGTTACATAATACTATTTGTAACACAGCCTTGTTCAATAATCTGACACTTACTTTCGATTTATATACTTCTTGTATTTCTTACGAAGAAAACGCTTGGAGGGTCGGCCGCGTTTCCTCTGGAATAACTCCTCCTCTGGCTGCGTGTTGGATGAAGGGTCTTTGTTCTCCGAGTCTGATTGGCTAATCGCTGCCTCAGCTGTGTCTCCATCGGTCACCACACCAATGTTCAACCCGGAGGAGCTCGCCTCTTCAGGTGCACTAGCATCTCCACTAATCCTGGGCTTCTTGGCAATGCTCTCTGCTTCTGTAACAAACATGTGAAAGAGAGCAGTTAAAGCAAATAAACCTAAAGTATAAGCTTTGTGGTCTAGGCTCTCCTGTGCAGTGATTTTTTGTTTTGCTCTGTCAAAACTGCTAAGAGACCTTTGCCGCTGTAGCCTTCCTCTAAAAGGCTGTACTTCCTCGGACGGGCAACTTTACGTCGAGGACGCCCTTGAGAGGAGGAAGAAATGGGAGGAGTGGGCTTCTTCAGAATGGCAGGTGGTCTTCCATTGCAGTCCTCATCTGCTGGGTTGTAGTCGCTGTCCTCTGCGAGTAAACAAAAGAGCAGAACAGGGATACATAAATATTAGGGGTGTAATGATTCACTTATGCATCTGACTTTAATGTGTAAGATACGAGTGCATCGGTCCAGATGGCCTGTATCAGTAAAAATCTGAATATGATTCGGAAACAAATTGATGCAGCACTAGCGTATCGATACATCTCATTGACGCGCAATGAACTACCGCTGTAACTTTCCTCCGTTTTCTCTCTTCTCCTGCCTCTGCCTGCACTGCTCTTGCTGGACGCCTGCTGCTGCACTCACACAAAACAAGCGCTCCCTCCTCCCTCTCCTGTGTCTCCTCTTCATTTCATCAAAACAGACTGCGATGAAAACAGCGAGGGAAGTGATATTGTACCATGTCTCACCACCAAACTTTCATAACGCAGTGTGTAGTGTAGAATAAATTTGGGTTTTATAAGAAAGATGAGAAACACTGCTGCAAATCTGATTCACTGACTCACTAATGACTTTTAAGGCCTTTTTAATACCTCTAAAAGGAAAAAATAAACCAATATTCCAGCAAAAGGAGTTGGCAAACTAGACTTAAGTATACAGCGTTATTGAGTTTTATTGAATTTGAACAACTGAAATATTCACTGCACAGACTTTAAAGATATAAGACTTTCAAGGATCTGCAGAAACCCTGAGCTCAGAATGAAAGTGTGAATGTTTATGAATGTGTTTAATGAAAATCTTCTTGACTGACCTTCGGGATCATCAATAGCACCAGCATCTACAATATCATCCTCCTCTTCTTCTGCTTGTTGAGATTCAGCAGCCTTATCCTTTGCTGCCTTCCTCTCTTCGGCTTCCTCCTTCTCTGCCTGGCGACGAGCCAACGTCTCACTTTTAGGAGGCCGTCCACGTTTACGCTTCTTTGTCATGTCCCCTGAAAAACAGACAATATACCACAAACAAATTTCAATTTAAAAAATTAAATTTGACAATTGTTAATCCGTGTTTTTGTGTTACATAATCAAATGATGTGTCTTACCTGCAGGTTTGAAGTGTTTGTCTCTCATGTGGTTGATGAGTGTGTCTTTAGAGGCACTCTTGTATGGACACATCTTACACTTGAACTGCTGTACGATCACCACTTCCATCATCTCCTCCAGCTCAGCCAGGTTCGGTGGTCTGTCTCCAGTGCCTTCTGCCACTGTTGATGTTTCCATCTCTCTGACCAGCCTAGCTTCATCCTGTGGCCCCTGGGAACCTTGGGGCTCCTCTTGGCTGGGGGAGCACTGCTGGGCCAGCTCAGGCTCTGGATTGGAGGTGTACGTGCCACTGCTGCTGATGAAGGGCCCGGACTGGCTTTCGCTGCACTCCAAACCCTCAGGAAGGCCACCTGAACCTGCTGTGTCTGCCAGCGGGTGGTCCGAAGAGGAGCTGTCATCGGCGTACAGAGAGGCCTCAGGGCCATTGCTGCTCTCCATGTAACAGGAGTGCTGCGGCTGCTGCTGGGAATGCTGCGGCTGATCAGGATCCTGGTTCTGCTCGTCATCTTCGTCATCATCTCTTGCTTGATAGCGAGAACAACCCGGCTGTTCAGAGTCTGCAGCTGCAACACACTCCCCTCCATACCCGGCTCCATACTGCCGACTTGTCTGCGTCCTGTGGTCTGCACTGCTGTCAATGTAACTGCGTGAATGATGCGGCCGCTCGCCATCATCTACCGCACACCCCAGATACCCAGCACTGCACTCTACCACATAGTGACCTCGACTGGTGGGGTTTGAGTCAGCCCCGCTGCATTCCACGTATCCAGGCAGGTCCTGATCACTGTTATCCCCGCTGTAGTCAGGGAAACCAGACTGGGAGCGCGTTTGGTCAGGTTCCTCACCTGAACACTCCACATAGGAAGATGAAGACTCCCCTGTCTGGTCTGGACCATCTGCACTGCAGTCCATGTACTGGGACGGGTGAGAGTGCTGGGGCTGGTCGGGCTGACTGCTGCTGTCCTCTGGGTAACCGGAGTGCCCAGGCTGATCGTCAGGCTGGTCGGGTTCGAGGTTACCCTGTAGGTCTCCCTGATCCAGACAGGTGGACGTGGGGCCTTCTGCAAGAGCTTCTATGGCTATACGATCAGAGAGGGCAGAGGACGACATCTGGGCTACCATAGGAGCACCTACAGCAGACAGTATTTTGACATCAATTTAAGCAGATTTTAAATTACTTTATTACAAACTTACTTGTTAGAGAACTAATATAAAGTTGGTTCATAACAATAAGGGTTTGGCAAAGGAAGTAGGTGTTTTTTTTTTGAATTACAAAAAGAAATATATTGGTTATCAGCAAGTGGTTGAGTCATTCGCCCCTTGTTGGTTGTTTTTTTGGTTTGTTTTTTTTAGCAATATTTGTCATTTTATTTTGCTAATTAAATGTTCTGAACGAGTGAGAGTCCCTGGTCAGGGACACACTCTCATTCAGCGGGTCAGTACACATCCACTGAGCAAAGAATGAGTGGGAGGAAAACAGCCTGTAGATCCAGAATATTTTCACATCTAACAAAGTGAAGAAAGGTTTCATGCTGACCAAACCAGAGCTGGTGATTGTTGGTTTTGTTAAGTTTTATTTTGTTTCTGTCTATTGAGTGTGAATGAAGTGTATTTTTACAAGGCAACTAAGCTTGTCTTACTTAAGTAAATCTTGGATTCAGAAGGTGTGTGGTTGTAGTTTTCTTTTTCATAAGCAAAATAGGTGTACGGATATTTTCTATTTAAGGAAATGAACTTAACGTTGCAATAATAACAGAACACCTAAAAGACTCACAAATATTTGAGAAACTGCCACTTGTTCGGCTGATGGTGGCTGATTGCAAATTTTTTACATATTGCTCAACCCTAAAGGAAATGTTGCTGCTCTATAATAATTGTATGATAACATCTCAGTAGAATATTTAGTGCATTGTTTCTACTGCATATAAACATGGTGATAAGTTTCTCATTGTGCAAATGAGATACAATGCACTGGACTCATTGTTGAATCTTAAAGACCCGATGCTGAATTCTTACTGTGGATCACAGTAAAAAACAGACTAGGACAGCACTTCCATTTTGACTGTTTATTTCCACACGGATGTTTCAGGCCAGACGCCCGTCTTAAGTGTGTGTAATGGCAATTTCAAAATAAATATACACAGGTGGGGTTAATTACAGATGACCTCAAACAGCACAACAAATACTTCCTAACAGGAGGAGTCATAACAAGTTTCTCAAACAAGTTTGTCATTGACAAATGTTTTGAAATGGGTTGAAGAATTAAAGCGTTAACAACAACAGCACACTTACCGTCATCTGGTCCTTGTAATATCAGATACTGGGTTGTTTCTGCACCTCCGTCTTCTGCACTGGTCACAGCTATGCAACCTAATAGGAAAACAGTAGACAGGATCAGATATGTGCTACTTTATGGTAAACTAATCAACACAAGCTTAAAGCTGCTCAGCCTTTGAAATGGAAAGTGGAACAGTGGAAATACCATTCATGATGTCAGGGCCAATGGTGGACTCTATGATCTTGTCAATGGCAGAGCCGAGATCTGACGAAGTAGAAGCAGTTGAGTCAGAAACCATCATGGCTCCGTCAGACACGGCACTGGAGTGGACCAGCACTTGGGCTGACTCAGACACCAGCACTGACTGAGTCACTGTGGAGACACTGGACACGCTGGTGGACTGGGCCACAGAGGAGGAGTCTGGGAGGTGGATTGATGAAACTCTGACGTCTGTGCTGGAGCTGGTTTCTGGTATGAACACCTTGACAGGAGGGGCATGAACATGTTGGCGATATCAAGAAACTTAACTGCTAAATCCGTTTTGTTGGCTTTAGTATATGGCTCTTTTCTTCCACACACATACACAAAAGCATATATATATATATATTTTAAAAAGCTTACCACAAGTCCCTCTGAGCTCTGGCCCACATGACAGTCAGACTCGGGGGCCTGTGCATGAGAGGCAGCTGCATCACTGCTGTCAGCAGACATGGCCTCCGATGACTCCATACCCATGCCACTTTCAGACGGCTCCTCCATCCCTGAGGGACCTGCATCACTGCTGCTCTCCACCTCATTCTCCTCTGAATCCATAACTATTCACATAAAGCAAAAATATATTCAATATCAAATTTGAAGTTTGTGTCATCTTTAAAGCAGCTTAAGTTACCTGCAAGTTCATTGTATTAAGATGAACACAATTATGTCTAGTCCCTTGGTTACTTGCTTAGAAGGTTTGTAATTTATGTTAAAGAGTGTTTGCACAACTTATATTTTATAGTTCCAGCAAGGGCTGCACAATTAATAAAATATTGTTGAAATCTCAATATAGCCAAGTGTAATATCCAAATCACAGAAGTTGCATTTTTTGATAAAGGAAAAATATGTGCCAAAAGAACATTATAATGAAGTACTGCTGTATTTCCGCTGCAGAGATGCTCAGGCCTACAGATCTTGCTTTCCAGATGTAAGAAACTTGTTTACCTCAATAAATGTCACATTGTCATGACTTAAATCATCAGTGAAAATGAAAATTTGGATGCAGAAATTATCATCCCCACTAATTGTGAATCATATCACAGTCACAATATCTGTCAGAATAATCACAATCTGATTTTTTTTTTTTTTTTTTTTTGTCATAGAATGGTGCTCTAGTTCTTGATTTGTCATTAGATAACCAGAAAGAGGTAAAACACCAGCAACACTTGTAGTACTAGGAACAACTTTATTTGTAGACCAACGCGTTTCGGCTCAGGCCTTCATCAGGGTCATCCTGAGCCTGAGCCGAAACGCGTTGGTCTACAAATAAAGTTGTTCCTAGTACTACAAGTGTTGCTGGAGTTTTACCTCTTTCTGGACATTTTTCTTCTCTCCGTGCACCTTGTTAGTGGGTGAAGTTGTGCCAGAAAACCCCTACTTGTTCATTAGATAACCAGCAAAGTGTGTAAATTTTAAGAGCATGAAGACCTGCAGACATCCTGAATGGAAAAACAGGAACAGTTTGTCAAACTTTCTCAACAATGAGGAAATAAAGATGTGTAATGTGATTTTGCTGGGGTCTGTACCAAAGAATCTCGATCCCTGACTGGAGAATATGATTTGTAGGCCCTGACATCTCTGTAGCACCACAATGCTTCATTTCTGTTGGTGCATTGTGACACATTTTCCTTTATCCGAAAGTTGTAGCTCTTATGATTTGGATATTACCTTTGGCTGGATCGTGATTTAAATAATATTTTGATTAATTGTTCAGTCCTGGTTTGTGGGAAAAGTAAATTCATTTAAAACAAATGGAGTGCACGTGGAAACAAAGTCTGAAATAGCTAACTGAGCAAGATCACTGTCCAGAGTTGGAAAAGTGTATTTCATCTAGTGGCTGAGTTGATCTGTGATATTATGAACTATTTGCTATTACGTCTATAGACTTAAATCCTTGAATGCATGTCTTTTTCTCCAAAATATTTTATACATGGTCATTTTCCTATATTTATTTCAATAAAGAATGTTGAGTTTACTGATGTTTATCAATCACGTAGCGGTTAGTGATACCTGCATACAAAAGTATTTTATTTCAGAAAATTTATTATTATTATTATTTAAAAATCTGCTTCAGAAGTTTCTCTCCACATGTAACATATTCTTTACCTGAGCCAATGCTTGCCATGTTTGTCTACATTAGCTTTTCAGTATGAACTGTTTTCACCAAGGACATCAATGTTGTGATTTAAAGGTCCTCACTCTGGAGAAAACAGTTTACGTTCTGACTTGTGAAGCATAGATATAGATGTAAAATAACACCAACCCTGGTCAGCAGATAAGTTATTTACAAACTCATGTTTGCTCACGATGAACCAGAACAGCTAACGTTAGCTTTCGGTTGGCTAACTAGCCTTGTTGTCATGGTTGCTCAGTGTTTGATGAGGCTACAAATCACATCTAAATGCCTTGCACTTATACAATGAGTGGTTGCACAGGACATCGCTACTGAAATAAGAACATGTCATTCATCTATCCGAGTCGACATATTGAGTGTAACAGCGTCCAACACAACGTGCGTTAGCCGTTTAAAAACGGGCCTAGCTGCCCTTCACCCTGCCTGCTCCGCGTCGCCATTTTCCACCAGGCAGGCAGCTTTTACACTCAGGCATTCTCAAAGCTCTACTGGGGACCTCGAGGGCCTCAGCTGCGGCAGACCGCCCAAATGCTCTCCCTGAAGAAAATGAAAACAATTAACCTCTCTAGCACTAGAATCTCCACGCTTTTTTCTTACCGTATATTTACGTGTAGAAAGGTATCCTTTAGTGTAGATGCGCTAAAAAGAACAGAAATTAGTAACCGATAATTGTTGCTTCATTCTAGTCGGGCGCCATGAGACTCTCCTCGTTTCGCGTCCCTGCAACCGGATCTTATTTATTGTTTTTGTTGAAAACTGGCTTGTTAATATATTATACATTGGTGAATTTACCGATTTTTACTATTTGTTTTCAGTGATAGATCGGTTGTTATATGTTGTGTCAGATTCGGTAAATTTGATTGTGTTTATAATCGTTTGGTGGACTATTGTTTTTAGAGGAAGGCGTATTACGCAATTCGACGCGGAGTAATATGTATCCATTTGGGCCGTTGTTTTAAGAGGCCGTTGAAAATCGATACAGCAGAAAGCCATTAATCACATGTGCGTAGCACAGACCGTGTCCTATACGTGAGTTTTTGCTGTGGTCTTAACGTGTATTCAAATGACGAGTAATACAGAGTGTTAGCATGATAGTGTTGTCAGAGAATCCATGCATGTCAGTTTATCAGGTGCTTTAGTGCAAAGTTTCTCAATGTCTCAGCCAAGGACCCCTAACAAGATCAAATATGCTGGGACCTCCTTATAATCACTTTTGTGAACAACACAAGAGAAATGTGTTAGAAGGTATTCGACAACAGGACCCAGCCAGTACTGGATTTTTTGGGGTTGATACTGATACTCGTTAACATAGGAGTAAAAAAAAAACCATATCATATCTGTCGATATTCTATATACAGAATATAATATACAAACTATAGAGTATAAACACCAATGTTTTGCAATAATCACAAAAGTGTTTAACACTTGTTACAAAGATATTTAATGAAGGCAGGATATTTTACAGTTTTAATGATAAGCATTATTGTCAATGGTATTTTTTTAATAATTATAAAAAATTATAATTAAAAACACAAAAAGAGCTAAATATATCCATATATTAAACCTGGATCAAGAAACTGATCAAATTCACATAAAATGCTGCCCATAAACTAACAATTTTTAAAAAATCCTTTATGTTGTATTAAAAAAAGTTTTCATGTAGGCACATATCAGACAACATATATGCTGATACTGATATAGACAGATACAGCAATGATGCACTCTTAGTGCAGACACAATATTACATTTAGATTCTGGTCATTTTAAACAATATGAAAAATAAAAATATAACATAGGCCTAATAAAAATGCATAAAGCAACAACAACAGGCCCAGCCTGGGACTTGAATGTGATGTAAAAGTTGGATTATGAAGCCATTTGTAGAAATGGATAGACAAAATATATATATCATGATAATTTAAATGAATGATAATGAAAAGTTTTCACAGACCCCCTGGCCGAGTGTCAGGACTCCTGTTTGGGAACCATTGCTTTAGTGAACAACTGAGACAGAGGACAGTGGTAGGTAGTTCTCACGAAATGTTTATTGCATTGAAAGTTAAAACTTTAATACAAAACTCATTAGACTCATAAATTATTTCAGTCAAGGAGACGCATTGTCTTCCAGTGCAAGTAATTGGCCTTGAAGCCATTCCCAGAAATAAACACAGAATTATACAAAACAAACAAGCTTTAGGACACAAAAATAATATTAGATATTGCTATAAATACCAAAATAATCCAATACTGTTAAAAGTCTGAACCTGTCAGACATAAGAAATTAAAATCTGGAATCTGATCCAGATAGTTTTTGATAATATTTTAATTATGTTTATCAATCTTAAATTTTAGACCACCATAACTTATGAGTTCACAGATGATCAGGCGGAAGGCAGGGCAGTGCCAAAAATGGCGATTTGCCTTGCCTTCCTTTGGGCCTTTGACCTATTTTCAGGCCAATGTTTTAGAATCAGCCAACAACATCAGTGGTGGCCAAGTATTCACATCCCAGAAAGCACACACATCATACAACAGGTGCTATACACAAATACTGCATTGCATTCTCCCTGCATGGCACCAGCACAGAAGAGATAAACAGGTGCTACAACATTACAGACGATTTCCAGCTCATCCCTGTGTGTTTGTCTCCTCAGTAGCGAGTGCCTGAAGAATCTGAGCACTTGAGGAGGTCATATTTCACATAGCCAACACGATCCACCTGCCTGCGGGAATTCATACGCCAGTAGAAGCGGTCCCGGCAGAAGTAGAAGTGACCTAAAGCAGAAATATTGAAATTAAATCAAAATGAGAATTTGGACATGTAAAAATCAACTGCTATTTGCACATTTTTCAAAGCAGGCACTGCAAAGAAATATTTTAAATTGAGGTTTATTTACCTTTGTACTGGAATACATCATGAGCATCGTTGGGGACACCTCCAAAGACGGCATCTGTGTATCTGGGGTACCCTCTGTCGATTTTCTGAGCCTTCACATCAAGCCTGTGTTGATCATACACAAAATTGTACCAGAGAATGTCATTAAAGATGGCAAGAATAATAAAAAATCAAAGCCTTATAATTGACCCTTCCTAAGTCCTGCCCCTTTTTGCTCTGTTCTCCAATAACAGCTTGGTAATTAGTGGAACCTCAGTCAACTTTCTCTTTTCCCGTTTGATTTATGGAGATAACCTTTGAGCTAGGCCTGCGTATGTTCAAAAGAAAAACAAACTGTAACGATGGTTTAAAGTTCAAGTGCAATATATCCAAATCACAGAACCAGAGCCAAATTTAAATTTTTTGAAAAGGGAAAAATGTGTGAGAAAACAGCATAATAATGAGGTACTGTAGCGCTGCAGAAGTGCCCTGGCCTAGAAATCATGTTCTCCAGATGAAAGAAAATGTTTATTTGGTACAAACCCCCCAAAATGTCACTTCAGTGATATAAAAAATGTGTGTATATATATACATATTACAGTGAAAATGAAAATTGTGATACAAAAATGTTAATTTTCACTAATTGCATTACATATCACAGTCGCAATTTCAATCAATATAATTGCAATATTAATTTTTTACAATATTGTGCAGCCCTAGTTAAACGATGTTGCTGGGGAAAAGAACATAATCACATCTTAAGTTAATTAATGTTAGCCAGCTAACTGGCTAGCTAATGATTTATGAAGATTAACTATCTAGTTAGCTAGTGTTTTGCTGACATTAGCTAAGATGTGACGTTAAGTGTATATATTGCTTTTACAGGTCCCCCTGCAACATCTTCCAACCATCATAAAATTTGTTGGGTTTTTTTTCAAAATAGACAAGACTAGCAAACAGCATAAGTAATGCAGCCTTCAAATGGGGATGTGTTTACCATGTTCACAGAGTCTGTATGAACACCAGACCAACAGTTCCATGAATACAGGAAACAGGAAAAGACTACATTGATTGAGGCTTGGCCGAGTACCAAGCTTGTTCAACTGTTACTGGAGCACAGAGTGAAAAGGGGCGGGGCTGAGGAAGGGCCAATTCTCAAAGAAGAGTGAGGAGGTTTGAATTTAACTTGAAAATCTTTCGGTAACAGACATGCTTCCCAATCGGATTTCCAGATTTAAAAGGCACATTTTTCACTCACCTCCAGAAGTTCTCTCCACTGAAGAGCAGCACTTTGCCTCTCCCCCTCTGCAGCGCTCCCTCTACCTTCTGAATGCTGCTGGGGAGGCCGAGCTTCTCTATGCTGCGAGGACCCAGGACACTCTGCCCTGTGTACACCCAGAATCTGGTCCCTATAGAAAGAAAATGATCATTATGAAAACTGTCCGCACTTTGGCCTTAATTGAGAGTGGTCCCTTACACACTGTGAAGCTTCATTACCTGAGAAGAAGTAAATTTTCCTGGTCAGAAGGTCCTCAAAGGCAGAGTCAATGACTGCTGGCAGAGCTGGCCACCTCTCAGAAACAGCAAAAGGTCCCTTGGGTCCTGCATCACCCCTGCTGGATGTCTTCCAGTAATTTCTGTTTAGCGACACACAAAATTAATATATTATCAACACTTTCAGTTTTTGTTTATGTTGCTGTTCATTACTTTTTTCCCCACAAAGAAGGGATTGCTTACCCGTCCTTGAAGAAATGCAGCTCGCTGTCAATCACAGTGATGGTGTCGAATTTGGTCTCCTTGCAGGCATCTATGCTGGGATCCACAGGTCGTGTGGTGGTTGTGGTGGTGGGCTCAGTGGGCTCAGGTTCATCTGTAGGTTCAGTCTCATCAGTGTCTGGGTAAGTGTCAGTGGTGGGGGTTTCGGGCTTGGGTGGGGTGGGATCAGGGCCTGTTTTGCTTCCTGAAAAAAACAAAACCGTGTTTGCTGTAGTGGTGGAACGCAACCAAATACATTTACTCACATACATTTTTAATGTACTTCACTTTAGAAATGAAACGGCATGAGAATTTCTTATCACAATTATAGTGGCCAAAATGATCAAAGTTATCATTATCATAGTGGTATTGTTAAAATTTGCTGAAAATGTTTTTTAAAAAGTCCTAATACACATGCTGAAATCATTTTGTCAGGTTTCATATTGAAAACTCAACAATTTTAAATAGTATCATGTCCTTTGCAATGTCAGTGTTTTCATTTGCGCTAAAACAAACCAGTGTTGCAGCTGCATCTGCATCTGGGAAGCTGTTGCTAACTTTAGCTGATACTGGACTGTGTTTACCATGAGTTTTTCAAAGTGGTGATCAAACATAGTTATCACAATAATTAAAAGTGGGAACAGTATTACTAATGGTGGGGGATTTTATCCTGGTTAATAATAAAACCAATTATTGTTTCATCCCAATAGCCATGTTATGCTACTTTTTGCTAATAATTTTTACACTTTTGAATGAAGGACTTCTACTTGAAAATTTTACACTGTTGTACTGCTACCTTTACTTAAATAAAGGATCTACTTCTTCTATCACTGTTTGGCTGAGAGGAATTGTTGAACTACATGATAAAGCAGTTTGTCCTTACCGTAGAGATACTGAATGCCTTCAATGTCATCTTCATGCAGGGAGAAGTCCTCCACATAGGTGTACATGGGGTACATGAGAGCCTCTCTTATGCTGGAGTGATCCAGGCCGAGGGCATGTCCAAACTCGTGGGCTGCCACCAGGAACAGACTGTAACCTGGAACACATACGGTAAGGAACAACAATGAATGACATGCATTTTACCTGGTCTGCTTTCTCTGTCTTGTTTCTACAGTACTCACCCTGGTCAGGACAGAAGCCCCACTTCTTGTCTTCGTCATAGCTGTCAGTGGTAGCGCACCACATCTTGCCATCTCCTCGTCCCTCGCTGGTGCAGGAGTCATAGGTTTTACCCAGGAACACGAAGGGGAAGTGGCAGGAGTCTCCATTTGCATTTCCACCTTGTGTAGTGGTGTCTGGCCAAGCAAAGGAATAACAACAACAGTAAGAAAACAAACCATTGTGGCAACACTATGCGATATTTAATGCACTGTGGTTCCTGTCACTCACCAAGACTGGGGCAGAATCCAAATTTCTTGTCGTTGTCAAAGTTGTTCGTGGTAGCACACCAGCGGTAGCCATCGCTGCGGCCCTCTGTGGTACAGCGGTCATATTCCTCTCCCAGAAAGATGAAGGGGAAGACACACTCGGCTCCGTCTGCGTTTCCTCCAAATGTGTACAGAACTGTTTGGAGCAAGGATGAGCGGGTGAAGCAAGTCAGCATGCCAAAAAATACAAACCCCCTCCTCTGTCTGATGTCTGATCTGTCATTTCTCCTGCAGAATAAATGATCAAACTTACGTTCACTCGGGCAGAAGCCATATTTCTTGTCTCTGCCGTAGTCAGCTGTGGTGGCACACCATGGCAGCTTGTCTGTGCGTCCTTCAGTGGTGCAGGTGGAGTAGGATTTGCCCTCGAAGGTGAATGGGAAGTGGCACAGGGCACCATCTGAATTCCCATAACGAGTCTTCACAACTTGAGGTGACAGGGAAATTCATGCATTTAATGTAATGCATAAAGTGAACACTAGAGAGAGACAACCTCACATTGATTGTTGATGCTGTAAGAGCTAAATCTTACCTGGTCCTTTCCCCAAAGTCCAATACTCATCATCATCAAAGTGGGCATCTCCCTGCATACCCTCACCAGGGGGGTAAGCATGGGCCAGAAGGCCGTCTTTACCATCAAATGGGTATGGATCTCCATGGTCTGAACAGAAAAGTAAATTAAACATCAGTCTCTGATTTCATATTCAAGTTTAGTGCAAAATTACAATACAATTTTGTGACATCAGTATGAACAACACAGATTCAAGTTTATATAAAGAAGTAAAGTAAATTACCTCAACAAAAGATTATAGGTGTTTAGTTTATTTCAAACTTAAGAGTTTGAGTTTGATTAAAAACTCAAAAAAATCTAGTGAATGCAGTTGGCTTGAAAATACGAGTTTTCACCCTTTCTTTCTTTTTTTTTTTTTTTTTACAGTGCATTACTTTCCTGCTTGATTTAGATTTAGATTGTCTTTATTTCTGAAGCACTTTGTAACAGTAGTTTTGAAAGACACAATATAAGTTAAGTTATTCTCATTATTTTATACAAACACATACTGGCTTTTCCGAATGAAATCATGATGTCAGCTGTCCCTTGAAAAAGGCGAGTGAACGTCAGAGGGGTCACGTCACTCCACACCTTGAAGGCTCTGGCGAAGGCGTCATCAGTCAGAGACATCTCCATGTCTGGAGAATAGTTCAAGATCCTGTGGACAAGAGCATAAAGAAAACTCTGCTTTCAGACTTATTAAGTAAAGATATTTGGTGATGAATCACCAGCACACACTTTGTACATGGTGCATTGCATTATAAAGCACAAGCATTATAATGCTGTTAACTGTAGTAATAGATTCATTCTCTCTACTCACCTGTAAGTGACATCGTGGTGGTCCCATTTGAGATCTCCGTCAAACGTTTTGTAGTTGCCCACATCGGGCACCCCACAGCGAGGTCGTTTCATGGCTTCTACAGTGGACTTATCCAGCTCTCCAGTCTCCTCCAGACCCATCTGCCTCTGCATCCTCTTCAAAGCCCTGGCGGTGGACACCATAGACTGGAAGCCACTGCGGTGCAGCGTGTCAATATAGCCAAACTTCTTTAGATAGCCCTGGCAGGAGAACATGAGAAACCACGTTAATGACGGGGTCTTTATGAAGTAAACTTTAGTTAGTTTAGAAAAACAAATTAAATTTGATCCAAGTAGGTTTTTGTGTCTCTTAGTTTGGCATAAACTATTTGTTCGGGTAATTATATACCTGCACACTGTTTTGGGAATGTCACTCTATCAAGACAAAACAAACCACCATCTGCTACTCACTTCTGCCAGCTCCGTATCAGTCATGTTTTTGATTATGTCTCCTGGGAAGGTGACAAAGACGGACTTGAGGGGAAGGCTCCATCCATTCTGCACGCTTATCCCCAGAATTAAACACACCGCTAAAGCACAGCATCTCATGATGAGATCTTCTGTAGATTGCTGCAAAGTATAACAAAAAAGAATATATACTAAGAGTCCTGCAGGGAGCAAGTGCTCAGTTGGACAAAAAAAAAAACTTAAAAAGCTCCTCCGCTGAAGATCAGCAGTGTTTCTCCTTCAGTGCTGGCTCCCCTCTTTGTTTTGACTGGTGGCTCTTGTTGTTGTCTCTGCTCTGTGCCCTTGGATAGGGTTGTGGACCTTGTTTTTATGCAATGTAAGGTCTTAGTCACTTAGCCTACTCCCGCCTACTCCTAACCTCAGCCCTCCCACTTAACATCTTGACACTATTTAGTTGAATGGACATGGGGAATTTCCAAAGTATCCACATTTAGCTTTACCTAACAGCTAATGAGCTAATGAGATAACTAATTGCTCTTTTTTGGAGATATTTCAAGCTGGAAGGGCGTGGTGTTATTGAATGAACAATGGCTGTGGTAGATAAGACAAATTACAGTGGCAAATTACTATGGTTGTATTGATATTATTGTTAATTAAGTTTTGAATGCTGCATGAAACCCACAGAAATTATTAACCAAATGACAAATTACTTTGAAAGCTCTTAAAATAAGCAATGTTCTTAGTAATTTGCACCATAAAACTGGTATAAAATATAACGTAAAGAGAGCATAAGCATAATGTATAGATACTGATTGCATATTGTCATTGTCATCCTTTCAATTCATGCAAAAAAAGCTCTTTTTCACATGTTAATGTCTTTTTACAGCACAAAACACTCATCATGGGACTCAGCCAGACACTTCTGTTATTTTGATGCTTGAAGTAATGATATAAAAAAAAAGTTTACTTCCACTTTTTTCATAAATAGAAATTTGTTTCCTCTTAATCTATAGTTAAAATGTCAAAAGTAGATTCCTACAGAAAAATTGGAAAAATGTGCTGTCCCTTGTTTTATTTTCTTCAGTGTTAAACCTTTAATTGTCCGTATTTCTTTTTGACGTGTTTTTAATTCTATGACAAATGACGTAGGTGATTAAGAAATCCCTCTTGGCAGTATTGCAGTATTGTTTTTGGCCAGAGGTTTTGGGAACTACCTGCTTCATCATCACCATACACAATTGCTGGTGCAACATCCCCAACATGACTCAATTCATTAGCAATGAATTATACGCCTCATTTGCCAATGACTCTTACACCAAAAGTTTTTTTCCCACAAAGACCTTACTTCTCTATCTGTCTTACAAATCTCTGTTACATAAACACATTATTTTTTATTCTAAAGAACAACTTGTGCGGTGGCTAATCTGTAATCTTGAGAGTACCAGCTATGTGCAGTAGTGTGTGTTTGTGTGTGTATGCTGGGTATATGTTGATATTTTGGGGTATGTGAGTATCAAGGTGTTGTGGGTAAGGATGTGTCTCAGCCAGCATATCATGACTCACTGTGTTCCCACATGAATGGCCAACACTGCAGATGAGGGGCTTTTTTTTCAGTCAGCACACTGCTGACATCCTTTCTTCCTGTTCAAAACATGTTTACTTTGTTGCTCTGCTGCATTTTCAGATGCAGGAAAATAAACAACTCTCTTTAACTGATGAGCCAAGTCAAAATACTCCATGTTAAGTAGAGACGGTGGTCACTTCCCAAGACCCTGTGGAATTATGGCTTTCCAAATCATCCAAGTAGACATTAGCTGAAAACATTAGCTGCAATTGAGACAGATTATAGGGTTTGATATTAACCATGCATGGCCTGATAACCCATGGCCACAAAAGTGCCTTTTGGTTCAATATTCTGCAAAAACAATGAACAGTGCTGGTTGCTGGCTTGCTACAAATATGCTGGGCCTACCAGCTGCAGCTAACACAATTCTTACAGAAGAACCAGGAACTCAAAAGGTGGACTAAGAAAACAAAACAAAACAAAACATTAGTGTAAATTTTTAAGTTTAAGTGGCTAGAATATGTCACATCTAAGGATGTAATGTAGGCCTACTGTGATGTGAGCCACAAGTTTCTTCAACTACCCCAGAAGATTAGCCTATTTTTCATCAAAAGTGATGCCTTCAGAAAAAAACACATCACAGCTTACTGGAAAAGTGGGTGATACAGGTGTCACAGTTAAAGAAGGCTGTGTTAAGTTCTGTTAAACTGGCTTTTCTGTATATTTTTATGTAGTTTACATTTGGGCTACCAGAACTGTGCTTTGCTTAGAGTTCCATTGGGCCAGAGCTTAGTTACGTCAGCATCTATCCTCATATATGTTCACACACATTGGCACATGTAGATGCTGCAGCCGGTTGTTCCTACAAACTGTGGAACATTTTTTGTTTTAATACGTTATTTTTTTTAGCTGTGTTGCTAAAACTTGTATCACCTATGACAGAACAGACAGACACTTGTAGGCATTGGGAAATGAGCCATGGGGGATTAAAGGGCAGCAGTGGACCTTGAGACAATCAGCTAGAAAAGCAGATTAATAAAAGTAAATGAATAAAATAAAATACAATAATAATAAATAAAAAATAAATAAAGAGATAAAGTTAAATTAAAAGCCAGGCTAAAAAGGTAGGTCTTGAGTAGGATGAAATGGGACTGATGCTTGCCAGGCAACGGGAAACCAGACACTATTGTGCCCACATCTACAGAGACATGCTCCAACACAATATCCGAGATCAAGGTGTTGCACTTGACGGGTGGACTGGTTCTCACCTGACGGGATGCAGCACACAGGGGTCTGGCAGGACGAGGGAGGGGGGACTCTGTGCATCAGTGATGCTTTGTGCTCACACAGTCAAAGTTAATGGACAATGTTTCTCAGACATGGAACTTTTGATGTGAAGATGTCAATCAAATAATTTTCACTATCTCGCTGCTGCAGACACAAAGTAAAAAATGCATTATACAGAATTATTTCCTGTGTAATGTAATTATATTTTATCCTATTCTATTCTGCATTGAATTAATTAACTGTATATATGTTGTATGTGTAGCATGAATGGACTACAACTCTCATTTTTTAGTTTTGTGTAATGATATTAAATGACCATGATAGCTTGATACCTTGATATCCCTTAATTGTTCATTTCGACAGTTCAAATGTTATGCACATCCGTTCTCACAGATTCCCTTGTAACTTGCCTTGTACGGTAAAGGAAATGTTGTAGTTATTAATGTCCTAATGAGGAGGATGTGTGAAGTGTTGGCCTGCGGTTTAATGAGGCAGATATCCTTCCTCATATTTGAATATATGGTTTCCTGTTGTGGTTGATGTTTCACACACGTCATTCATCCCCCTGTTTCTAACTCAGTGTTGACATATCTATGTTGTCATCGTCTCCTCACAGAGTACTCCTGCTTTATTTTAATGTTATTTCTGTAATTTGTTGTGTTTTGCCCACCATTGAGAGCAAAATCCATGATGATACTTATCGTTTGCATAGTTAGATCAGTGCGCCTACACACAGGTGCTATAAAGTTGAAATCTATCATGTATGTTCCTGATAATACACATACCTCTTCAGATTTTGGCAGATACTGACAGTTCAGAACACATTCATTTGTAAGGGAGATTCAAAACCTTAATTTCCTTTATTTTATGATGCTTGTTGCCTTTTTCTGACTCTGATTTTATATGCATATTAACTTATATAACAAACCCAACACACTGTGGCTGGAAAATAGAAAATGTAATGCCACATGGAATGAACAATGTAATTTGTTTTCACTGGGTATAGACATTTAAAACAGTCAAAACAGCTACAGTGTAGTAACATTACACACATTCATATTGTACACCTATTTTTGGTCACATGGATTAAGTTTCATTCAGACTACAGCAGCCCTCCAGCTTCAAATACACAAGTTCTTTCATTTGATGCAGCGTGTCATGCTCATTCAGACACAATCACAAGGTTATTTCTGTTTAAATGTGGCTCCTCACAGGATCCCCAGGCCTTCCTTTGAAAACATCTGCCACTGATTTTACATGGCGTCAAAGGCTTAATGAATACGGCTCCATGCATTTTAACAAATGCCACATTTCATTTGGTTTCGCCACTTTGCTTCCAAAAAGACGTCTGGCACAGAACCTCGAAAAATACACTTTTTGTGTGTGTGTGTGGCATTCTTCCTAAAATTACCCTCAATCACAGCACAGCCTGTTGGCACACACACCATACAGCTGTATGAGGTGGCCAACTGCGTCACCAGAGAGCTGGATAATATCATAGTAGAGTGGCATCACCCTCAAAGCTCACGTAGGCAGGATCTTTATGGTCATGTTAACCGTGCAACGTCAGAGACATGTAATATCCAAAAGTCATCATTTGTGACCTCTCTCTATTTCTTCTGGGGCTACTAAAATACAGCAAGACAAAATACACATATGAAGTTTATGAGATATGAGACACACCCCTAGTGTGAAGACGCAAAGAGGGGCACCAGCACAGTAGCGAAGCAATGAACAGCTGTGGACAGGATCAGCAACAAAATGTACTTTGGCCACTTAAAATGGTTCATCTAAAAAAAAAAATCTGTATCATTTTATATGTGCACTATTTGTAGAATGTTAATCACTTTACTTTGCTGTCAGACAGCCTTTTTATTGTGAAACTGCCATTATACAATCCAAACATTGCTCTCTCCAACCCAACCAAACTCCATAGATGAAAACAGTAATTTTACCTTGCAGAGCACAAGAGTTTCTGGTCTACTGCTGCCTCAATCTCTTTGTTTGTTTGTGTTATTGCTTGACTTTGTGTTATTGTGTGGCTTTGTCTTGTTGCGTGACTTTGGTGAATCGAAACTATCCTTTAAAAAACACCAAACAAACTAACAGACTGAGGCAGCAGTAGACCAGCAACTCCTCTGCTCTGCGAGGTAAAATTTCTGATTTCTCCCACAGAGTTTGGTTGGTGTGGAGAGAGAGCGATATTTGGCTTATTTAACAGCATTTTCCCATCAGAAAAGGTTGTCTGATGGCAAAGTAAAGCAGTACAAATATTCTAAATATAGCGTAGGCTTAAACTGATATTGATTTTTTGGGAGTGAACCTTTATTAAGTGGCTAAAATACTGTTATAATACTTGCTGACTCCGTCTACAGCAGTTGCTGTAGCATTGCTTAGTGTCTGTGCTAGTATTCCTCAAGACGGGGGGCGTGCCGACTGGCATCTGTCGTAGGCAATACACTATTGACAAGTATCTCATACAACCCTCCCATTAAATAATCCAAACTATCCCTCTAGGATCAGTAATAGCTGAAGGGTGAAAAGTATGTGTGAGCTTCACATTTGAAGCACTTATTTTCTTTAGCTGGTCTAGATTCTTCTTTTCAGTTCAGCTTTACAGCAGGTTTTGCAACTTTGTACTTAATTGTGACATGCCCTGTTTAGTTTCCAACTGTCTTGTTAAAGCAAACTGTTTATGTCTTATGGTATGTTTCTAGCAGGCAAAATCACTTCCAGTCTGCCACAGTTGATGTGGTTCCTCGGCCAGCTTCCTCGTTCAGCTGCGCTGTGTTTTACAACGACTGGTTTGTTGACTTTGTGGTGGGACACAGAGACTGTGCAACACTGTGTTTGATGTGGGGGCAGCGTTACCCCATCACCACGTCCAGGTACTTTACCCAGCCCTGCTGAGTCTGCTGTGCCTTGCAGTTATTCTTGGAACAGTTTTGTTTTTATAACCCACTAAACTCTCACAACAGTTTATTTTGGCTTTCCAAGAAGTTTGCCTCTGCGTTTCCTTCGTCTTATTATGATAATTCTGTTGTTCGCTTCATTATTACAACAACAATGAAGCTAAAACTGTAGTGAACCTCATGTCTAAAGTATTGTCTGTGAATATTTGTAACTCTTTTTAATTTGTCAACACACTGTGCATGCTTGTGGGCAAAACTGGCACACAAATTCCTTAGAGCACAACAAACAACACAAATAACACAGCCAAAACAAAAGTGATCAAAACAAGCAATCGCCAGGGCGGAAACCATTGTGCCCTCTAAACCCTTGAGTGTCATTCATAGACCAGCTTGTCTGTAATGAGTCATAAGTCAGCAGGATAAGTTCGACAGAAATAATTCCATGAACAAACTTTAAACAGTTGCCATAAAGTTGTACAGTCATATGAATGGAGCTGTAGGAGCACAAGAGCCCGCAGCTTTGACTCATGTTTCCCTGGAGCAGCAGACAGGAGTGTAACTTCTGCTTCACCCAGCATTTTATCAAAAACTAGACTGTTAGTCAGCTTTGGGAATATTTCTTGCTCACTCTGCCAACTGTTGCTCAATGTTTAAACGTAATAACCTACTAATCAGTTGTCAAGATTCTGATTCAGAGGGAGTCAAAAAGAAACAACTATCAAATAGCATAGAAATATAAATATATTCAACAATTTGAGATGCATTACAGTACTTTCAGATGTGAATATGGCAGGAATAGTGATAATGATGATCCTCATATTGATGTGTCATCCTTATCAGATCCAGCCCAGGATGATATGAAATGCTAGGTTAGGTTTAACTAGGTAGGTCCAAGATGACCTGCTGATTCTGTGACAAAACTAAATAAGCAATTAAGACAGAGGTGGGGCTGTATGAGATACTTGTCAATAGTCAGTGTATTATCTGCAGTAGAAGGCAGTTGGCACAGGAAGCTAAGCAATGTATTGCTGGACAGGCTCAACAACAATATGCATTTTAGCCTCCTGAAAAAATCAATATTGCCTTCAAAAAATCAATATCCAGCTTAAAACTAAGCCAGACATCAAATAGGTATCGTTCTGTCTGGCTCAATTGGCATAATCAATTACCTTGCAGAACAGGGGATTTGCTAGTGTACTGCTGCCTTGTTTGTGTTATTTTGTGACATTGGTTAATCCAAACTACCCCTCTAAAACACCAAAGTCACACAATAACACAAACAAACTAACTGATTGAAACAGCGATAAACCAGCAACTGTTGTTCTGCAAGGTCAAATTGACTGATTTTGCCACTGGAGTCTGGTTTGTTTGGAGAGATTGATATTTGGCTTATGTAACTGGAGTTCCCCGTTGGAAAAGGCTGTCAGACAGCAAGGTAAAGCGGTAAAAATGTTCTAAATATACTATACACTTAAACTTAACTAAACTAAACTTAACTTAGATTTTTTTAGGTGGCTATGAGGGCTTTAGGACCTGGATCCAAGTACATGTTTTTGATTAGCGTGAACACTGTGTATCCTGCAGGCATGATTTGTGCACAGCTTCGAGTACGGTTCATGTGCACTCACACAGTTTGTACCAGTGTAAAAACTAACCATACCAAAACTAGGAAGTGGAGTAATATCGGGATGTCGCGATTTGCAGGATTTTCTACACCATAGCAACAAATTTTGTGTAGGCGATGATGCAAGTGTACTCAGGTACAATGTTACTAATGTAACATTAGAGAGGGGAGGCAATTGTACCTAATGCGAAAACAACCTAAAATACCTTTTGCTGCTGATGCTGTCCACAGCAGTACATTGCCTAACTTCTGTGCTAGTACTCCTCTCTGTTTCTCCGAACTGGTGGTGATGGCGACCACCATCTACTGCAGGTAATACACAGGCTATTGATAAATACCTCATTCAACCCCACTTCAAATAATCCAAGCTGTGCCTTTAATCTGACACTCTTGAAACCTAGAATCAGTCTCAAGACTTCATCTGGCTCACATTAGCAGACGCAGACTTTTCTCAATCTGATATGGAGAACTGAAGTTCCACCACACTGCTGGGGATCAAAGCACAATGCCGTGTCAAGCTGATCAAAGCTGGTAAAATGCATATCATATAAACCCTTACTGCTTATCACTGTTTTCTTTCCCATTGCTCTGGCATCACATTTTCAGCGGCAACCGCAGACCAAAATTGCACATTTCCTCTGCTGCTCAGGTACTCTACAGAATTGGGACACTTTAGTGTTGATGACTGAAACAGGATATGACAGAGAGTCCTCAAGCTAAAGGGATGTACTGTATTTTTACTGATGTTTTGTAATGTCTTTATATGGATACATAACTGATGTTACTACATGGCTTTGTTGAATACTCCGTTCTGTTTGGTCAGTTGTGAAATGCTGCTAGAAATAACAGTTCTGATCATAGACTCCAGAGCACTTAATGGAAGCAATAAAATAGTTTTTAAATAAATAAAATCATTTTAAAATCAGTATTATGTAGTGAACATATACAGTTTTAATAATATCACAATAAAAAATGCCTCACTACCATATTGGACTGGGACAATATCTACCGTGATATTAGGCCAACGTAGTTGATTAGAATTATTATTTTATTTTGTGGAAGGACTGCAGTTGACTCCTGCATTGTTTTTGTTCTGCAATTTTACATAAATAATTCAAGCATTCATTACCAAAGATATTCATGCCAGTTTTTTGCACATGCTTAGGTCATGGCTGACTACTTTTATTTTATTTGATCAAAAAAGGAGAGCAGAAGCACTTTAAAGCTACTACAGAATGTTTCCTTACTACGTTATTCTTAATGGCTGCTACTGGGTCAGATTACTCTTGATGAAATGAGCCTGTGTTTGCATCTGCAGTTATAGTGAGTAGTATAACCAGTTAAAATGTAGCAGGGGAACATTTTTATTAACATGACTTTATTTTTGACAGTGCACGGTGAGTAAGTCACTATTGCAAAATAAATCCCTTCAGGGTGATTCATGACCTGCATCTCGCTGTCAGTGTTTATTTCACAATAACGAACCCCTCACTGTACATTATCTCTTACATAACATTTGTGGTGCTTTGTTTAGTAACTTGAGGCTTTGTGAGAACCAAACATCATCTTAGTCGTGCACATGTGTCACCTGTGTGAGAATGTGAAATTATCATGACAGACGTCATTGAGGGATACATAGTCCTTGGCATCTTCTACCCTTATTAGACAGTGACAGTAGAGAGATGGCAGGAAATGAAGAAGAGTGTGAGATGTTGAAAGACATTCAACAGAGGTTCCCGGGCGGAAATAAACCGGGGACATTGTGGTTCATAGTTGGCGCCTTAACCCCAAGGCCACCAGTCCACCCCAGGGAGATATAATGTCAAGTATAATTTCAAGTGATACTGTAGACAATTTGTTTGAGTTTGTGTAATTATATAATATCAGTAAAAGGCAGCAGGCGGGGTTGGCCGAGAGCCATGCATGAGGGCAGACTGCGTCTGTCGAAGCGTGGGCTGCCATTGCAGAGCAGATCCAGGCAGGCGGAGTTGTGTTGACTTTATGGGCAGCCATCTTTCACCACCACCGTTAAAAGCTAATTACTGCCAGTCATAAGCAATGGCCTTTATGGGCGTTCCATCCTCTGCCATCCAGAGCACAGCCACAGGGAGTGACAGCATGGGCCACGATGGGAGCTCTGATTGCCCCGAATATTATTATTGCTTGTTTAACTCCATATGGAGCAACGCCTCCATAACTTTTTTAAAGAGTTGTTTTCAGAATTGGCCACAAGGAACAGAGAGCCTGGAAAACAAAACAAAAAAAAAAAGCCTCATTACAGATACCGTCACCCCTCAAAATTAAGCATAATGAAGCTCAGCATGAGTTAAATCTGGAAGACCATCTTATGCGTCATTCATTCATAACTGTCTTTCTCTCCCTGCTCTCTTTACCCACTATTCTCAATCAGTTATCTATGGGCGTCCACTCCAAGTTAACCAACCAGATTTAGCCACAATCTCCATCAGCCAATCATGTTGTTGTGCCAGAACTTTAAATCTGTTCTCCTCTCTGCTGCTTTCAGCTATCATTTCTGCACGGAATTGTCGTGACCCTTCTCCATCCCGTTCTCCTCCCGTTCTTCTAATCCAGTGCCCAGGTTGAGCTCATCGGAAGTCCAGTCCTCATTTCATCCAGGTCATCAGCCATCCCTTCACTACCACCACCAGTGTCTAGACTCCATCGGGAGTTTCTTTACTTATCACAGCTTCACTTCCCCCTTTATCTTGATGATGTCACGATGGAGTCTAACCGCCAAAGACTTTTCACATTTCTCCCTAAATCGTGCACATGTCAAATAAATATACTTGTACTCTCAGAACGAATCTCTCCTGATTGAAATGAGGTCATGTAAGATAAAGTCCATTCAACAGGCTTTTAAAAGCACAGTTTCAAAAAATGGGAAAAGGGATGGGAATTTCCCTCTCCTGATAAAGGCCAAGCAGCTGATACCCGGCGGGAAGTGAGTCAGGCTCAGCACTTCAGCTGCCTCTGCACACTTTGGTTTAGACTTGTTGAGGCAGGCAATAAGCTGTCCTTTTGATGTGTGGATGTGTGTGGGGTTGCCGGAGTTTGAACTCATGTGGCCTAAGATAAATGCAGCATTTCCCTCCAAGACAAAACCCTAGAATCGCTGTGCACACTCTGTGTCATTTTCCAGTAATGCAGCAAAACAACTCAAACCCTGACATTAGTGTTAGTGGTTATACATTTGCTGATGACTCTGCATGTGTCACTAAAGTGAACAGCAATACATCAAGCATAACATTATCTCAAGCATAGCATTTTAACTATAAGTCACTTGTTTAAAAAATGCTGGAAGAATGAAGCAATAAAACTCTGTATTCACATTCAGTATCCTGTTGGTACATTATACTAAAGTTCATAAGTGGGTCTCTGACAAAAGAAACAATATTTTGTCAAGGTGCCAGTGTGTGAGTGATTTTATGATGTGGATGCAGAAACATTTTCTCATACCTTTAGGATCTCTGTCAGATAATCAACAACTTCAATCAACTGTTTCATCCTCACAAATCTAGAATGATACAAAAATGTTGTTTATGATAAAAATACATGATGAACTGTCTTGCATGTTCTACTCTGCATTCTTTTGAACTGCATTTTCTTGTTTAAAGGACAGTGCGTAGGATGTAGTGAGCTTGCATATTGAAAACTTGCCTCGCTCTCCCCTTCCAAGCATGTAAGTGAACGTATGGTGGCTGCGAAACTTACGAAAAACATGAAAGTCCAGATCTGTTTGTTCTGTTTGTATCTGTAGAAGTAGACCTGCATCCTCTAAGGGCTCATTCTAAGGCAGGAGTGAGCAATTATTTTTCATGAGCGAACAGCTGGCTAACACAGTATTGCATTTTTACTGTAGGTCACCCTTTCTGAATCACTGTGTGGGGGTCCAAAGTTTTACAGTGTGTCATGCATGCAGGTACACTGTAAATACAGGTTGCAATGATAGTAGCAGCAACAGTAGCAGAACAATGTAAACAACATGGATGTGCAGCATTGATTGAATTACATTACAATTTAATATAAAAGATTCAATTCATTATAACTACCTATGAATAGAGCCATGAGCTCTTTCAGAATAAAGGCCCGATAATGGTAAGAAATATAATACTGACCGTCTTTGTTAAATTTAATTGTAATATATCCAAGTGCTTATGATTGCACTGAGGGCCACATATACTGGGCCATTTACATACCCTAAATACATAAAAGCAGTTACTCACCTTGTTATGATGGTTTACTCCATTGTCATTGCACTATTTTTAAGTATCCATAAGTTTGTGTCAAATTCAACTCTGTTGTCCCTCTTCTAAAGTCTATTTTTCTCTCTCCAACAAGTAAAAACTATAAAGAACTGTATAAAAAAGGACACGTACAAACTGTTAAAAAATGATTAAAATAAATACCTCATTGTACCAGAGGTAATGCAATGCAGCAGAGCAACCCGTGGGTGTTTTTGCATGGGGAGTTGTGGAGGATAAACCCAATAGACTCAGTTTATCTACCTCTTCAAACACCCCTGGTCAGTTCTAATTTTTAGGTGATTATAAACTGATGAAAACATACTCATTAATATTATATTTCATATCTGCCAGTAAAGACCTGTAAATCTCACACATTGGATCTTTAAGTCTTCACAAAATTAAAAGCTGTAGATTCGTGTTGTTTTTGAGGACAGTGTACCATGTGGCTAAAATGTGTATTGAATCCAATGTGCTCATGCATGCTGTTGGGTTTTTGTTTTGGCTCTTTTATCACCACTCCCTGGTCTAATTCTAGTGTCTTGAGGATATTAATTAGCCAAGCCAGTCTTTAGAAGTGCCAACAGAAGATTTTCAGTACTGAAGTGGCCACCAGGACCTGTGGGAGAAGCTTAATGAAGGAACCAGATGTGACCTCGGTACCCTTCATCATAGAGCCAGATCAACAGTGAGTCCTTCTGGTACTGCTCAGTTTTAATTAAATATACCAAAATATTGTTCACCAGCAGGTGGCAGTCTTACATAAGAACATTCAATGAGGCCAGAAGAGAGTTAGAAATAGAGCTCTGGTACAGGGAATTAGTGTCAGGAAGAAAATGCTGCATCAAGCTTTAACAGCTACTACTGTATAAGGAAGATCTCTCACATAACCAAGAAAGAAAACGATGATATTAAAGAAAGCATAAAAAACATCTCTGCTCCATAAAAATGTCTTTTTTAAAATGAAACCATTTATTACATCTTCTCTTTCATTTATGTTCACACACGAGGCAATCTTCTCCTATTTTACAACCTTTCATCATGGTTTTCAAAATACCTCCTGAGGCAGAGATTTAATGCAAAAAAAGAGGAGATAAAATATTGATGTTGTTCTAATTTTGTAAGCCTGTTCAGTTAATAATTGATTGTTGCGGGAGATGAGTTTGTTTTATTTGCAGAACCCTAATGCTGTTTTATTGAAGGCTTTTCACACATGCTGTGAGCCCTTATTGCTGTTTCTGACAGACGTTTTTTAGTGCTGTGAAAGACAATTGACTGCACTGTTTTTCTGCTGCGGCACCTTTAGTTTCAAATCACAGCTAAAGATGATGGCAATTAATCTGCTTTGCGTGATTGCGATGAAATATCTCTTCTGTTTATATAAAATATCATTACATCTTAATGGACCGTGTTTGGTTGTTACTGGATGCAAATTTTCCATCTGCTGCAAATATGCATCCACACATTTTTTCTTTTTGCATCTTCTCATTTTTATGCTCGTCAGTTCAGATGCAGCCAACTAGGAATTGATGTTCCCACACTGCTGTCAGTCTGACACAGATGCTCTCTCAGCAGAGGCAGAATCAGTGGCCTTATTTTTATGAGTGATTGCTTTCCTGTGAAATCATACGTGCAAAATAAAGCCAAGAATCAACTGCATGTGATAGTGGATATTGTTCTGTGCTTAACACCATCTACTGTGAATGCTGACTGGATAAAAGTGTTTCTTTATCCAGCTTTCATCCTTCAAAAGTCTGTGTTTGAGCCATGTTACAGCTGTTCCCGAAGACAGATGTTGTGACGGTATATAAAGTGCTCTGACAAGGACCCTTGTTTCCTGTTGTGCAGCAGCACTGGGGGCACAACACACTTGCTTATTCATGACGCCTGATCAGAGAGCCTAGGTGGATCAAAACGCTCCTCCATTTTTAATGAAAAAAGCCCTTCACTGGGACATAAATATCCAGCCAAGCATTTCCCCCCTCAGCCCGCCTTGGTGGAGGTACCATACAGGAAGTCTTCAGGGGATTGGAAGGTCAGTGTTAGAGCTTCAGCTAATGTACAGGGCAAAATATTGACCTGAAACATGGCTGAAACAAACCTTCCTGAGGAAATATTGATCAGAATAAATGCATTTTACCAGAGGGCACATGGTCAGATCCAGAAGTGTAGAGGTCACCTGCACTCTTGTTCTAATAATGCTCTTATAGAAAAAAATCTGCAATAATTTTAACATAACAAATCATAAAATTACCACAATATGACATCTGAGATACAAAACAAAACAAAACAAAACAAAAAACAAACACAAGTTGAAATCTCTTGCTTTTCATTGCTGCAGCCATGGTGTTGCACTTTGAAATTTCTATTCTGGGCCAGAATAACTGTTTTTGTTTTCCTGTTTCACACTAATTAGAGTTCATATTAAGGCTGAATGTTTGTCAAATGAGTAAGTGTCTGGTTTTGAGTTGTAGGAAATCAATTAATAATCTTGTAGTGGGAGCAGAGGTTTATAATGGTTAAATTGAGCAGTATGTCAATGGAGTCTGGCAGGCAGTGAGACAGGCAGCCACTTAACTCAAAGTCAACCGTGTGTATTGTCAGAGCAGTGGGCTGGGCTCAGGATAAAGGACTTAACTTTACATCAACAGTAGCACTCATCCTCGCTTGTTATTGTCAATTGTTGCATTTGCAATTGTTTGCATTTGCATTAATGAAGTACTCATATTGGCACATGCAGTTACCATGCATTGTTGAATTCTAACACACACGATTACCACATTCACATTTCCCATGACTTATTTCACATGTGCACCAAATCATTTACTTAATCAAATAAGCTAATGTCTTAAAACATGTGGTTGGTACACACTGGACCTGAGCTGATTTTACTGCAGAGTGTGAAATTAAGTGGTGGAAAGAGAGCTCTCCTTCTCTCAGGATCTGTGGTTTACAACACCCACATTAGCCCCAAGGACAGTAGGTCACTGCAGGGAAAAGTCACCTCTGCTGTTTCAATTGGAAATAAACAGCTCCAGTATTTCCTTTCCTCTTATTTGTAATTCTTATCTGAAGTCTCCTTCGACCAGATATTCAATCGTTGCCTGAAACTCGGCATCTTTGCCCAGGAAACAAAGCCAACATGATAAGAATAGCCTCCAAGACTGACTTATTACTGTTATTCTGTGTGTAAAATATTCCTAATATTGAGCCACACTATTGATTTTGTATAAGCTCCCTGCTCAGCAATACATCACATAAACGTGTGCATATGTCCAGTGTGTTTTCTGCTGTATGGATTCTGGACATCTGAAAGAGGAGACTGAAGTGAATCTGTTCAGGCAATTTGAGAGGCGGAGACCTCGCAGACACAGCAAGAGTGAGTAGTCCACACTTGGATTATGTGGTCGTTCCGGGAAGTTTATGTGTCACCAAATATCAAAGGAATTCATGCACTGAGAGGAGAAACAGGCTGTCAGAGCTGTGACAACTCTCGACTGTTATCTGAGAGCAACTCGCTGCATTATTGCACTGAGGTAATGAGAATTCTGACAGCGCTGCTGAGCTGCAGTAAGGTACCAATAGAAAGCTGAGATATCCGTGGCTTAAAATGTGGATTGTTGTGGCATAATTACAACTCAGGAAGTGCTGAGTCGCCGGGGGGACTCAATAGGTAGAAAATAACCTATTTATCATGCTTTTTAAAAATATATGAATAGATGTACATGGTGGGTGGGTGGTTGTACTTGAGTGTGCCCTCAGTTAGCATACAAGAAGTGCTGAACCAATATGTAGAAGGAACAGAGTGATAAGGACTGTTAACACCTATGTTTAAACCTGTATTAGCAGCTTATTTTGGCCAGGTGGGGTGAGCAGAAACGGGCTGTAAACACTGACATCCTATGATCTTTTAAAGGAATAGTGTGTAGGTTTTAGTGGCATCTAGCAGAGCAATCTCAGTAGATATAAATCGCTCATTCAATGGCAGGGCACAAAATTAGCACCAGCCAAATCCTGGTCAAATACGCAAGTGCCAGTTAGATTTGCTTCACTTACCAGCCAAGAACAATCATTTGAGTGGCAGCTCAAATTTGATCATACAAAATATATATTTTGCAAACTGTTTTAAGGTAACTAATACTCACTATTCTTATATACAGGTGATTATACACTTAGGGAAACATACTTGTTAATATTCTATTAAATTTCTGCCAATAGATCCCTGTAAATCTTGCACACTGGACCTTTAAGGTAATATGGCTAAACTGTCAGCATTCAGTTGCTTATTTACACAACTAGAAGATAAGGAATTGTGTTTATGGCCACGTGATGAATGTAAGTCCAATAATCAATCTAATTTTAGCTCTGTTTTGGTCTGCCTAACTCCTGAGAAAAAGATGCAACAACTTCAACATCAACATCTACTACTAGTTCATAACTGTCTGAACTAGCAGCCTGCTTTTGCAAGAAACAAAAATGGGACTAAACCAGACTGAATTTGCAGGCTGGAAAACCAAAACAATGAGCTTAAAGACACTAAACCCCCTTAGAGCTGAGGGGGAATTGTATATTTCACACAAGTCATCATTTGATCCATTGTTTGTATTAAAGCATTGTTTATAACCAATTTATAACCATTGTTTATAACCATGATTGAATAAGTGCACCGGGAATTCACATTTAACTGTGCAACTGTGCCTCCTAGAAATAACGCTGTGGTAACAAACATAGTCGCTACCTAGATTATATACAGATGTTTTTTTTTGAGTAAACAAATCACATTTATCAGCTGCACAGGAGACGTGGATGTGGTTTAGGTGGATGGTGGGTGTACAAACCTCAGGACTTTTGACACCAAAGTCTGCTGTTCACATTTGTGTGTCTGTCTGTGGTCAGGTTTAGGCAACAAAAGCACTTTGGCTAAGGCTAGAGGAAGACTGTGGCATCAGTTAAATGTTGATGATCACATTGTGTCTGTATTAAACAAAGACCATGATCTTCCCTTTGCCTTAACCTGTAGTTTTGTTGCCTAAACATAACTAGGGATGGGAATTTACAAGATTTGATTGATAACAGTATAATTAACGATTCTGCTTCTGCTGTCTGATTCTTTATCGATTCCCATATTGATTCCTGATTAATTTTAGGTGAGCTGGCTGTAGCCTGAAGGCTAGCTGTCTGTCATTATCTAAAATGAATTAATGCTGGCACAGTGGTCAGCACCTTTGCCTCACAGCAACCTGGGCAGGGCCTTTCTGTGTGGAGTTTGTATGTTCTTCTATGCTTCGGGTTTTCTCCTCATCAAAAACATTATGCTATATCAGTTCTCAAGCCAGTGACGTGCGGTAATGATAAAATAAATTAAATGTTGATATTTGCCCACTGATCTGTACTATAAATTTATTTTCCATACAATTCCAACAATTTTGATTATTTTTCAAATTCAAAATCGCTGAATTTTCGCATTTCCTGTTCAAATCCGGGGAAGAGACGCACGGTGCGGCAGCAGCAAGCTGAGCCTCACCTTGGATTGCACAATCCCTCACAAACTGTGCTGGCATGCCATGCAATTAGAGCATGTTGCTGTCTCTCTGTATGTCGCCAATAAAATGTTTTCAACACTTTTATTATACGCCCTGACTTTCCATAGTCTAGTTATAATGTATGTGTGTAACGTGTTTAGTCTCGCTGATCGATCATAAATTGCAGTGAAAGGGCACTAGGTGAGGCAGGCAGTACTCTTGCCGCATGGAAGGGGACGCTCGTGAGCTTAGAGATTCCTCTTGCTACTGCACAGCCACAGAGTAAGTGACAGCAAGCTAGCTAACTTCTACAAAAAAGTTTTTTGTCCAGAAGGATCAGCGCATGGACTTCATAATCAAATAGTGAATAAGCTACTCTGTTGGGTTCATATATTTGTAAATCTGATTCTGAAAGAGTAAGTGCCTCACCAGCCATGAACCTCACCACACGTCACTGTTTCCACCCCCCTTGTACCCTTAATGAAGGCACTGGCTTAGACCCAGAGGTGACAAAAGTACACACATTCTTTACTCAAGTAGAAGTACAGTTACTTGTGTTAAAAAAGATTGGTAAAAGTACTGATTCAATGTATTTACTCAAGTAAAACGTAAAGGCTCTGAAATGTACTCCAGGTATAAAGGTCTTGTTACATTTTTGTGTTGTTTTTCATCCTGTTACGACTGTTTTGTCTTGTTATGTTTTTTTGTTGTTTTCCCTCTTGTTGTAGTGTTGTTAGTCTTTTTATGTCTTTTAACCCTGTTATGTCTTTTTTACATGTTTTTTTTTGTCTTGTTTCATCTTTTGTGTGTGATATGCCCTGATGGAAATACCAAGGAATTGTCTTGTCTATGTGTTATTGTGTTATTGGATTGAAATCAATCTTGATGTTGGGAAGGTGGCATGCAGTGATGCAAAATAAAAATAATCAATGATTCTCCTCAAATGCATTCAAACTAAAGTAATGAGTTGTTTGAAAATCTAAGATGTAGAAAATCATGGGAGTAAAAGTAAAAAGTTAACAGAAAACTAAATACTCAAGTTCAGATACCTGAACAGTAAAAGTATTTGTACTTAGTCACTTCCCAACTCTGCTCAGGCCTGGAGTTGGTCAGCACGCGTTGCACACTAGCTGTACAGTGCTGCTAGTACAAGGATGGGTTAAATGCAGAGACTCAGTTTCATAGTACATTGTACATTGTCTCAATTTATGGGACATTAAAGTTGACCTTG
Organism: Lutjanus campechanus; assembly: GCA_027495735.1. Taxonomy (NCBI): domain Eukaryota; kingdom Metazoa; phylum Chordata; class Actinopteri; order Lutjaniformes; family Lutjanidae; genus Lutjanus; species Lutjanus campechanus. The sequence goes on from JAJHUR010072747.1 coordinate 50,217, forward strand.
GCCATTAAATGATTATTTGTACAGCACTTGTTTTCATTTAAATCATTTTAATCATTTGTTTTCATTTTTCATAATTAATAACAGATGTGCTGCTCGTTTGGAAAGCAGTGGCACTCGTGTGTAGAGTGTCAAATACATGGCATTCCTGGATTAATGCCCATCTTGTGCAGAAGGATGTTTCAGTATATTGCATGTGTTTCCGCCCTTAAATTGAAATGATAATTTTTCAGACATTACAACCAGCACTTTTTTCTTGCTGTGCTTCTTCTCTGCTGTGACTTCTTATTGTTACAAGTTTCCAGCAGTGACGCATGAGTTTGACAACATTGTTTTACAATGGTCAACTGTCAGAAAAACCTGCCATCACTGATTAAAGGAATGAAGCTCAAAGGGATAAAATTTCAATGGACTGGATCATTTGTAACCGGTACTCAGTTGTTCCGGTTCTTGATTCCCATCCCTAAGCATAATGATAAAAAGATGAAAGCTGCTGCACGAAACATAACTGATGTTGTCTCATTCCCAGGTCGTCAAATACGACAAATACCATCTTGAGCTACCAGACAATCTGGGAATGAGTCAACTATCTTTCTCCAGAGTTGCCTGTAGCAGATTTAATAATGTAGTGGTCACTGCCACTGTTTAGATGGAAAACAAATGAAATACGCTCTCACAGAACATTTTCCTAATATGGTTAGTATCAATATTTTTGCACCTTACCAGATACATGAATTAACAGCATTTCATCAAATATTTGCTGTTGCAAATTAGTTGTAGATAAACATATTGGGTTGGACTGTCAGTCATCACATTTGCACCAGCATCATTGCATCATTAATCAAGCTATGAAATAAATAAAATAATACCACAAATATGTATATTTCACTATTCTATTTAAATCAAAACTATAAACTTAGGTTGTAAACAGCATTGTCTGTAGAAAGCACATTATGTCATACATTTATTCATCAACTTTTTTCCTCAAGTGTGTGTTATGTACAGTCCACCTGGTCTATACACACAGACAAATCAAGATACAGGTGGTGTGGATTGCATTAAGGTTTCTGTTGACACTGTCTTCTCAGCCATCCGAACATCAAAATGTTCACTGCCTGCTGCTGCCCCAGACATGTTTGTCAATACTGCAATAAAAAATGTCGTAACCTTACATAAGAGATTGTCACCCACTTCGGAGAATATCAGTGCACTGTTCTGTCCACAGCCCGGTCTTTACAAGAGACAAAACAGAATTCCTTTACATTCTCATACAGTGTTTTTATGTCAGCGGCATTGAACATATTTTAATTACTAGTCTACACATGCCTCAGATTGGCATTATGCAAAATGTTGAGCTTACAGTATAGTAAAGATTTTCACAATCTTCAGGTTGTCTTTTCTTGTCCAGTCCATTCTAATTTAAACACTGAATAAGGCCATGGAAGCCACTGTGTCTAGTGGTAAGTTGTGATAAGCTTATTATCAGTCCATGAAAGGGGAAAAAAAATAGAAACCCCCCCACCAGCTCTCACTACCAGCTGGCATGGAGGCTGGATAAACATGAGCTTTAAGTGCATCTTGTCTTTCTCCCCCTTGAGTAGCTGTCATCCTGCCGCCAGGAGTCTCCTGCACGCTGCTTCTAAAAGGTTAAAACCTCCCATTCCCTCCAGCTGTGTGTTTCTTATCCATGTCCATCTCCTCTGTAATGGATCCATGGTGCTGCTGGATCATGGGGGGACTCGGCTCCAGCGGAGAAGAGTTGAGGGATTACAGAACCCTTCTATCAGCACGTACACACCTCCGCACTGCAAAAACCTCTCCCATAATGCCACTTGCTCCACCGCTGTTGTGCGATTAAGACCCTGAAGAAGAGATGAGCTTTCACAGCTGTGCTGCTATAGTCCCTTATTTACATTATTATTACATTCATGTTCTTCAGCCACTGCCAGTTTAAACATACACACAGTAGTACACTCTTAGAAATAAGGGTTCCAAAAGGGTTCTTTGTGAAGGGCTGAGGTTCTACATAGAACCATCTGCTTCTGAAGAAAGGGTTTGTCGAAGGTTCTTTGTAAGACGAAGGTTTCCAATAAGAACCCTTTTTTTGGGGAGAAAGAGTTGTTCAAAAATGGTTGAAATCCTTGAACAAATTTTCAAAGAAGCTTTGTACCATAACATACAGGGGTTCTATGTAGAACCGCCTTGGTGGGTCCTAGATAAAACTCTTAAAATATAAAAGGTTTTACAGTAGAACCCCATGAGTGGGTTCTAGATAAAACCCTCTGAATATGAAAGAGTGTGTGGTGTTGCCCCCTGGATGGGTTGTAGATAGATCCATTGAAACATAAAATGTTTTAGAACCCCCTGGGTGGGTTCTAGATGAAACCCTCGTAATATAAAAAGGTTCCCAGTGGCTTGGTAGAACCCCCCTAGGTGGGTTCTTGTCAGCACCCTTAGGAGAAAGTTTGGGATATAACTCCAAGAGATGGTTCAGGTTTGAACTGTCACACTATTTAAGGATTTTCCTTTGAAACCTTTTATAGTGGGTTCTGGGTAAAACCTTTCACAGAACTCTTTATGCTGAGTTCTAGGTAGAACTCTCTGAAAGGGCTCCAAGTGGAACCAGGATCTACCAGGAACTGAAAATGTTCTCCTAAGGGGACAAGCTAAAGAAGCCTTCATGGCACCTTTATTACTAAGAGTGTACAGTAGTAAGAGATGAACCTGCTCTATTTGAACATAGAAAACATTGGATAATCTGATACTGACCAACCACAATAACTTATATTGCACATTTTGTAATGTTCACACCAACTGTTTGACCATAATGAACAAAACATTAAAGCTTAATGTCTGTTAAAGTCTGTTACTAAGATAGACAGCCACTGTCAAAAACACTTCAATTATTGCAAGTTTATAGATACCCTTTTTGCCTTTTTTTTTTCCAGCTCCGACCAAACTTCCAGTAAATCCACTCCTCCTGAGTGATGATAAACGATCTTCCAGTGTTTGCGATTTATCATCCTGGTTGCCTCAGTCACTGCAGCATCGTAGCTCTTCACGCTCCTCATGAGACTACATTCAAATGAGGAGAGAACCAATGCTCGTGCACTGATCATTACTTTCCCAGCCATCAATCAGCTCCATTCCTTGGCTTAGACTGCATTCTGCTCCAGTAAGGGCGGATGTTCTTTGGGTTCTTGCTGTGGTTCGGTCCCTTGGTCCTGCTGTTGCTCCTCAGGTGGTGGCGGCTGCTGTGGTGTTGGATCAGAGTTTGGGAATTTCGTCTGAGGCGGCTGCTGTGGTGTTGGATCAGAGTTTGGGATTTTCGTCTGAGGGGGTTGCGGTGGTGTCGCCTGCTGCAGCTCTGGATTGGGCATCTCTTTCCTGTCGCTGGGCTGAATCTCCAGAGCTGGGGTGTCCTTGCAGCAGAAGTATTGCTCCCAGATTTTCCTGAAGGCCGTGCGGAATTTCTTAATGCGGAAAGCGTAGACGATTGGGTTGACGGCAGAGTTGCCATGGGTGAGCAGGATGGCAATGTAGAGGAGGACAATGGGCGTCTGACACTCAGGGCAGAAGAGTGTGATGCAGTTGATGATGTGCAGGGGAAGCCAGCTGATAGCAAAGAGAAAAAGGACCAGAGCCAGAGATTTAGCAAGATTCAACTCCTTATCATAGTACTTGTTGGGGTCTGTGTGACTGGTGGTGAATTTCTTGCTGTTAAGTTGCTTGTGGATCATGTAGAAGATCTCTGCGTAGATGAGAAGCATGAGCACAAGCGGCGGCAGCACCCAGCCGAAGAAGTTGAAATAGACCATGTAATCCATGCTGATGACATTTTCGAACCCGCAGGTGATGATGAGGTCAGAGCTGATGGAGCCGTTCTGCTGCAGGCGCTTCAGGTTGTTCCACCCTAACATGGGGGTGAGCCCCACGATGAACGCCACCGTCCAGCATATCACCACTGCCAGCCCCGCTCGCCGAGGGGTCACCACCCGTTTGTACCTGCAGGAGCAAACACAGTGTCATGTCAGCACTTTCTCTCACAGCATTGTCAGAGCAAACATGCTTTCTCATGTACTTTCATCTTTCATGTTGCCAGTTTCCTTGGACCGACAAAAGAGGTGATTCATAAGAAAGCATTACAAAGTCCCTTGACACTTTACGTACACGCTCCTTGCAGCACATATTTCCAATTGAACAAGACAGCCTGTGCAAACTCTTATCAGTAAACCTTTGCCCTTTGCAGCACTGCTGCTTTTCATGCTTCTTTATTTCAGAGCAAAATAGGGATGGTAGTCAAATTGTCAGGTCCATTGTAATCATATGCCTCTGAGCTTATTGATTCCTTTAATCAATGCCAGCATATGGCTGACAGTTGTGCACTGCAAAACAATGACGTCAAACCCATGTGTCTACACGGCTGGAAACTTGCAACAACAAGAGGTCACGGTGAAAAGACTTCTTTCTGTTCTGTTTCTACACTGTGAACAGATTCAGAGTAGGGGTGTCACAATTTCAGGATTAAATTGAAAATTGATTGAAATTAGCTTTCAAATTGTTTTTTTTTTCTTCTCTCCACTCAATTCTTGTTGGTCAATTCCGGCATTTTAAGGTTTGTTATTTCTGAATAGACTGTTGCTATGAAGAACAGACCGTTGCTATGGACACAGTTCTGTTCATAGATTCTGGAGGAGCAATATAATTTTTAAATAAATATGAAGTGTCAAATTTCTTTTTTTAAAGTAGCTTTGTATTGATGAAGTACAGTGAGCAGATAATTTTTGCGAAATAAACCCCTTCGGGGTGTTTTAAGACCCCTCCGCTTTGAGTTGGGATCCTGTATCACCCTGAGTTTACTTCACAATAATGACCCGTTGACTGTACATTATGCCTTACTTGATACCATATAGATTAACTTTTTAAAGAATAATTTAAAAAAGAAAATAGCAGTTGTCAAGGCATAAAACCAAAGATCTGTTGATCTTAAATAAATTGATAAATAAATCGAGACTTGATAGTTTAACAATGGTATAGCTGTCGGAAAAAAAAAATCGAAATGAATGAATTACTGTAATTGTGAACTTAAAATCGAAAGTCAAATGGAATCATGACACCCTAATTCAGAGTTAATTAAACAGAATTGTTAATGGCATTGGTATAAAATTTTTCCATTTCCTATTTCCAGGGAAAAACTGAATTATAGTTCTTAAAACTGGCTCAATATTACCTGCTAATTTAGTACAGCAGTATCACAAGCTGCAGTACTTGGCAAGCTACAACAGGCCTTAGAAGTTTTTCATTGTGTGTACTGTTTTGTGGATAAGAAGCCTGAGGTAGAAAAAAGCAGAAAGTGCAGAGGCTCTAAAATCTTATCACTGCTGTCCTGTGACCAAGAAATGAAACAGAGAGACTCAGCCTGGTACTTGCCCGGAGGCAGAGTTGAAAACATGGAAAGCGTGTAGAGCAACAACTTATCCCTTTTAGATTAGTAATGGTTGATATTTACTGATGTTGTGATTGTAAGGGGAATATTAGGCATCGCAATAACCTAACCTTTACTTAAGTGCAGCTGGAGGCAAAAAAACCAAAACAAAACAAAAAAACTGCAATTTAGCCTGGCTGCTACAGGTGCCATGTCTTGGATTAGTATTGATTAGGGATGTATGTGTTAAGTTAGGTCTGTGTCTGAAACACGGCAAGGAAATTGTTATTCACACACCGAGCCTCGGAGCCACTCTGCTCAGAAGAGATCAGATAGGTGATCTAACACCAAGGAGTGTGGGGGATAAAACAGAGAAAATCAGCACTTTGTGGTGTTACAGTCTAGAAGCAGTGGTGGAGGAAAAGTAACACTTAAGGAAAAGTAACAATACCACATTGCGACAAGACTGCACCACAAGTAAAAGTCATTTCACAGTAAAATGTTCCCTGTAATAGTGGTTTGCTATTATAAATGATGTTTTTGGATTAATTTTACAGCTGCATTAATATGCATTTTACTGCTGTAGATGTTTAAGGTTGAGCTCATTTTAACTACTTTATATACAGTTCAGTAGTTTAATCTACAGCAATGCATCATGGTCTATAAGATCGTTATATGTGTGTAGTGTTGCTGTCCTGTGAGAACCTTGTATTTCAAAAAAGCACAAAAATAACCTGCCATTTTCTGCTTCGTGACAGTGCATTTTCCAGCTTATCCAATAGTAGTTTCAAATTGTTTATTAGGCTTAAAAAGTGGGAGAATTTTCTCAACCCATAAAGAAATTGTGGGTTGAATTTTCATTTTTCAGTTTATGACAAACATTCAAATCAACACATCTGGTAATACAAGGTTGTCACTGGACAGGAAGAGGATGAAAAATTGTAATCTGAAAAGTAACTAGTAACTAAAGCTGTCAGACAAATGTAGTGGAGAAAAAAGTACAATACTTGCACCTGAGATGTAGTGGAGTAGAAGCATAAAGTAGCATGAAATTGAAATTAGAGCCCGACCGATCTACATGAAATTTTTTTAAAACAGAACATAATGCAGATTGTTTTTATGTGTTGGCATTTTATGTATATTTTTATCATCTTAATTTAGGTTTAATGAATACATATATTTTTACTCTATATGTTTTTTTTTTATTTATAGTAATTTATAATTATTAAAAAATACCCCTGAAAGAACAAAAAAACAACATGTTTACTGTTAAATTGTAAAATGTCCTGCCTTCATTCAGGGAGCCCCTGTATGTAAGAAAGACAATGGTAAGTTTATCATAAACTAAAAAATAATCCCCAGTTTGTCTGAGAAATATTGTCATAATGCGGTATTTGTGTGTTGAACTATTCTCCCTCTTGATAACAAATATAACTTCTGGGAAGAGGGAGGCATTAACAACTCCCCAGGCAGACACCATTAAGCTTGGATGTTTTTATACTTAATAAGGAGTCAAAAGCTAAAATTCCTGATAAACTGCTATCATAAGCCTGCAAGACTTAGCAGAGATTAAAGTTTGAGACTATATTCTCAGACAATAAATTCCCCTCTCCTACTAAAGCTTATCTTTTCAGCCTTTCAGCACCAGTGTCTCTGTCTTTTGTTTCAGCCTGGCATGATAAACCACGGGTGGCCCTGTGAATCAAATCGCTGACAGCAAACCTGACCTCTTTTGTGCCCTTCCAGCAACACAGAAAGCGTGATTCTCCTGTGTACAACCCCACAACCAAATGCATCAGTTCTGTCACTGTAGGGGAGACCGGGGAGTGTGGGTTAGT
>JAJHUR010072748.1:0-13495 GCA_027495735.1 Lutjanus campechanus
GTAATGACGGTATTGAAACTGATACCGTTGCTTTTGAGAGACACCGCCGGTATACCTTATTACCTTATTACCGCCCAACCCTAGTGGAGCGTTATGCCCACCTCATTGTGTTGACTTGTTCAGATTGTGTTGATTTGGTCCTCTTCCCTTGCTTTTTAACACAACACAACCGGGCCTGGTGGAATCAAGCCCTAAAAATGTTTCAGCTCTTAACATTTTGTTTATTTATTAGGCTATAAAAGCAAAGAGCTTGTGAAAGTGGCAAATTCACCACTCACATACATCTCCCAGCTTAAACTATGGGAGGTGTCTATTGCCTGATGGGCAAGGGCTAGCTGTTAGCATGCTAAATATTGCTTCAACACAACGCATAGATGTCTTTGACATAACATGATGACTGTTACTTCTTCATATTCTGTTGATTTCTTGAATGTTTGAAATTAAAGTTTGGACCATATCTTACATATTGCACCTTTAGTATTGAAGGATCACTGCCATTTTGGGAATTATTGGTATGGTTTTTTGCTGTCTTACCCAAAGTCAGATCAGAAGATTAATGTAAGTTTCATTTCTGTGTGATCATCATTGACCAAGAGACCTTCATTTTGTTTTGCACATTGTCTCACTATTAAATAAGGGATATTCATGGATGATGGCCGCTGCATCACTACACTCACTCACATTACTTGGTGATAATTAACATAGTATCAATGGCCATTGTGCCTGCTCAGATTTCTTCCCTCATTTATGTCTGCTACATCAGAGAGAGCTTTTATCTTAGTGCTTTAGTCATAGTCATTTTAGAACTATTGACATTTTACTGTGTTGACAACAGGCTTCTGCATCTTACCTGCATTTCACATCTTTGCGGAACAGAACAATCTACTCCCCGAGGGGAGCTCTGGGTGGTTTAATCTTGAGAGAAATTCAACCAACAAAAGGTCTGTTTTTTTTCCCCCTGTCATTTCCTGCTCTTATTCTCGCTTCTCTTTCAGAGGCTGCGATATTCGCTTACAGTAAGTGTGTGTACAAAAAAGACACAGACACACATAGGACAGTTCATGACCGCAAACTCAGCAAAAATAGGTAATGTGTGCTGAGAGGTCCTCTGTTTCAAAAGAGAAGCCAGGGACATGGATCAATATTGGAACATGATGGAAAGATGCTTACTTACAGTTGTCAACACAGGCTTTTGTGGAGGTAATGGAAAGTGCTCAGCCGTTTTGAGCAACACTCCATTTAGTGCAGACTGTGGCTGTCCGGGGCAGCTTTCAGGTGTGAATGTGTGAAACTGCGTGGGACAGCGCATAGCTGACAAAGAAAGCATTGTTTTTAGTCAAACTACTCAAAGTAAATAAAAGTTCCTTTTTTTCAAATCCTGAACCACTTTAGGTGTTTTGTTTTCTAGCGTTGGAATTGGGGAACAAGTACACTTTGTTTTTGTTGCTGCCTGTATGTGAGTTTAAAGACCCATAAATCATTTCTGAGCCAAAAAAAAAACAAAACAAAACAATTTGTGAGCATTTTTTCCATTATTTGACAATTGAGAGTCAAGAGAGGCCAGAGCATTGTGGGTGATAATGTTGCTGACCCTCATCCCAGGTCACCTCACAGTTGGATGACACCCATCCCAGTGCACGTACTGGCACCTACCATCTATGGGGGGCCGTTGTATGCCCACCCAAAGTTGAAGTTGAGGGTGCAACGACCCCCCAGGCTTGAGGAAAAGCAAGAAAAAATACAGTTGTAAAATTGCCACAGACTTACATTTTTACTTGGCATTTGAAAGGACCATATATATAGTCATAGCGTGTATTATATTATTTTTAAGATTTACATTCGGGGTTATGTGTGCTATGTTGCTCTTATGTTGCCAGCCGAGCACACGGAGTGCTTTAATTAATTGGTTAACAAGCACAAAGTGCCATGAATTCAAACACCTCTGATCATTAATGCATCTAATACAATAACTTGTGGTTGTACCATCTGAATTAGATGCGGATCACGACATCTGCCACCAGCTTTGTGTGGAAAGTCTTCAAGACAAACCGTGATGATGCTAATTGCGGGCTGCGCTGGAGGGATAAAATACGCTGTACGGAATTTGGAACCTCAATAAAAAAATCCAAGTGAAACTCAAAGCTTCAAGAGCACTGGATTCATACTTTATCCAAAACACTTCTGGCTGAAATACTACTGTATATGATGGATTTACCTTCAGCAGTTGGCTGTGGCAAAATGCAGCCCTCACCAAAAATGGATGGACAAATTCTGCTGAAGAATCCATCTGAAGCCTCACACCGAGTCAGTGAGAGCTTTGTGTTTTAACTTTGATTTGTCATTCAATTCATCAAGCCTAATGTATTGAACTTGTAAGCACGGTGCGAGCTCCCACTGAACACGAACAGAACGCAGAATTTGTCTCAACTCAATATCATGACCTTGAAAACAACAAATGACTTGTTTTAATGAATTTTGTTCCTTTAAAATATTATGAATTGTAAAATATCACTTTGCTGTTCAGTCAGACAGTGACAGATCACAGTTAATAAATTTTAATCCTTGCAGCTGTGGTGAAGGTCAAGCTGCATACACCATGCACAGTTTATATTACATTATAATGTTGATAAATATAAAAATGGGGTTCTTCTGCTTTAATAATTAGAAATACCACCAGATAGCACACAATGTGTCATTTTCAGGAAAGCCATTAATCCCTGCTCCTCACCTCATCTCACCATTTAACATTACATAGGCCAATATTTTTTGCCTCCCCCAAAATGTTCAACCCAAGTCAGCACCCATGGGTACCTCTTTTCCATACACTTGTGCCCACCTGGCTTGACTCAGTTTGACTTTGCACATTAGAGGAATTGCAGCTGCATTACAGCAGGGCTACCCACTTAAAAGTGTGTCTTTTAACTGATGTGCTCTTGTCTTGAGTCAAGGGACTGTAAAACAGTGAATAAACACAGATTCGTTCCTATAAACTCTTCACAATAAAAGTACTCTGTTATTTTGTTATTCAAAAACTTGGATTATGAAGCATCAAAATCTGGAAATGTTGCTTTTTCATCTGCAGTAACCTGTACAGCTGAAGATGAACATTAAAACAATAAAATAAGGCAGATACCTGAATGTAAAAACAGCGACGCAGGAAAGAATTTAGCCGAAAACCACAGAGATTCAGTTAGAAGCTGCAAAAGTACTGAGAGCTTAAAAATGTCTTCCTCTCTCTGCGTTCCTGCACACAACACACTATGAATGTGGTCTTCATAGAAAGTGTTTTCATGGTATTCAAACATTGTATACAGCCTTTTATGACTGACAACTTTTTGCTCAGTCAGTTTTGCTCATAGAAATCTTGTGTGCCCATTTATCCAAGTTACCATACCTCTCTTTTCCCTCTGCCTACTTGAATATTTAAAATCATAGTTACTGGGGATAATACTGATATGCCCATTGCATGAATAATACAGTATTTTATCTCAACTGCATTCCAGCTCACACATTAGTTTTGCAGGCATCCTTTCAGAATAATGGGATTTTTTTTTTTCTGTTTGCCACTATGATAAAATAAGGGGAGTGTTATGTCCAAAATGTCAAGCTAGAGAGAGACTCTTTCACACTTTACTGAGGTAAAAATAGAAGGCAATCATATGAGCTCACATTCAGTTAGACACTTTTACCATCGGTTCAATAACTGAAAATGAACCATTTACAGAACAGGGACAGAGTAATGAAAGATGTCAAAATCCAGATAACAGATTTAATGTCTTCCAACAGGCACAATCCAAACTTTTCTTTTTTCATTCTTGCACATTTTGGATTAATCCTTGAACTCATGGATAAATATCGGCGCAGGTAGCATCAAGAAGAGTAACTGTCACTACATGACAAGGTTTGGATTAGCCACACAAGCCTTATCTTAGACAGCTAATGACCTCTTTGTCACGCTCTGTCAGGTTAGTCTGAAATTAGAATAAAATTCAGAGCAAAGTCAAGGAGGAAGCTGATGTTGCAGATGTGATAAATTCGTCATGAAATGGCAGTGCAGTCATAGTACGACGAAAACAGATGAGCAGATACACATGCGTGGTGCTTGGTTTTAAGTATTGATGTGTAAGGTCACAAACTGTATGGCTGAAAACAAACCTTATAAAACATTTCAAATCAGTAATATATGGTCAGAGGTATGTGGAAACTTAACATAGATTTTTGTGTGCATTTCATCTAGGGCTGTTTTCATGGTTAGTTTCAAGGAAGAGAAACCTTAATGCTACAGCAAACATTGAACATACATATAATAAATAAATACTTTATTGTAGATCAGGGGAAGAACTGTCTCTTCAAACAAGTCACACACAAAGCCCAGACTATAACCACATCAAACATCTTTGGAATGAACTTGAATAGCGTCTGCGAGTCAGGGCCTATTACCTGAACACCTGTGGCCAACTGCACTTATGTTCTTGTGGCTGAATGGGGGCCAGTACCATCTGGTGGAAATTCTTCCCAGAAAAAGTCCACAGTCCGTCAAAGCATCAAATACAACAGCTTGGTCAGTGCCCCTTTGCTTCAAGGTCAGATGCTGTAGTACCCCTTTATCCTCATTTCTGGGGGCATCCCATTTACGTTACGTTACGTTTTAATGTGCCGTCCAAGTCAGGTAACGTAGACTTAAGAGCGAGAAAGTCCACCTCTGGAGGAGTTGGGGTGGATTGATGGTGCAAACACAGGACTTTCACCCAGGGTACATGTCCCGTGTGAAACCAAAAACCAGCATTGATTTATTTTTAAGTTATGTCATATACGTAATGTATATAAATTACGTACTTAATGCAATCTCCAAAGGTAAAAGGTCAACTTTATAGTGACATATACAAAGTGTTATACAATATTAAACATATTCGGTTTCTCTTCGAGGGTAGCTGAATGGAGAATTGACCTCGTATACGTGTTTTTGATGGTAGGGGAAACAGGAGTACCTGAGGGAAAGCCGGTGTGTAAAGAACATACAAATCCCATGCAAAAAGGTTGTGTCCAAACCAGGATTCGACCCAAGACTTCCTTGCTGTGAGGTGAATCTGCTAACCACTTGCCACCATGCCGCTACATAAGTTACATGACGTAGAAGTGGTCTTTTTGGTCATTGCCTAAGTAGGTCTGTGCCTTTATTTTGAAAGTCTATGTGGACCTTACTGGTTAACTTGATTGCAGAGTCCTGCATGTGCAAAACTGACACTACAGTGTCACAGTTTGAAGTGTACGGCCACTGACCAAGCTGCAGTATTTGACATGTTGTGAGTGATTATGTAGGTTTAATTAGTGTTTGGTTGTGTGTTAATGTGATCATATGTTGCCTACTTATTTATGCACATACAGTAGGCTACATGTAAATATAATATAAATATGCATATTGGACTGGCTGGTTATTGAGACATGACAAATTTAACCAGTGGTACAGAGTTGGAACTGAACTGGGACAACATCAAACTTTGCTGATCTTTGTATTGTGCACCAGCAAGCAGTCTCTGTTTAAATTTTCTTTGCATGGTTTTTCTTGTGTGTGGCTGTGTCTATGTGCATTTTTGAGGGACCTCCTAGCCAAGATGCAGATTTCATTATATTGCACGACAGTGCACCTGTGCCACTGAAATTGAATTGGGGACATCAGCCCATCCATCCATCCATCCATTTTAGAGTTGTTTGTCCTGGTCAGGGTTGCAGTGGAGCAGTCTAGTGTTCTTTTCCTTTGCAATTTCCTCAATTTCCTCCAGCTCATCCTGAGGCCAGGGTTGCTTCTGGGGACTTCTCTGCTGCTTATTCTGGTATAATTCCACCATGCAGCACACAGTGACCTCCACCAAGACTTAATTGGATCCCGGTACAAGGTGGTAGTATGCTAAAAGGAATAACCCATGTGCCCATCTCCCAAGCTACACCCTCCTGTTCTGTCTTGGTGATCTCAAGGTTGAACAGTGTGTTTTGGGTCTGATTTGGATTTGGCCCTAAATCACTGCCCCAACCTCCTGTAACACAGTACTCCTGTCTGGCTTCATGCTACCAGGCTAGTAGAGAGATGTCATGCCTCCAGCATGTCCAGGGTCTGCCCTGAGGTCTCCTCCCAGCAAATTATGTCCCAGACGTCCCTGCTCCAAACCTTATCAGGTCTCTCTCATTGCAAAGGAGCAGCAGCTTATATGTTATCACAATCCCCTCTACCGCATTATCTTGTCAAAGTGTATTGGGCCCCTCAGGGACCCTGGGAGCAATGTCTCCAGGAAAAAAAAAAAAAGTTGAGATGACTTAAAATTTCAAGGCAACACACTGTAGTACATTTCTGAGTTTTGAGCACAACTCAAACTCTTTAAGTTATGGAATAAACTTTAAAATCTAATAATTCTAGCAATAACTTTTATCTAAGAAGAAAATTATCTCAACTAAAGATCAGTAGTTGGTAAGACTTTTCCAAAACTTAAGAATTTGAGTTGGGCTCAAAACTCAAAAATCTTTTGCAGTCTGTTGCCTTGAAATTGTGAGGTTTCTCACCTTTTTGTTTTTTTCACTCTGTAGTCTCCTGGTAGGACCACTGAGGATTCAGCTTTGTTGTCCTTGTCCTTAGCTTTATGTCTGTTTCTGTGTAATAAACCAGAGTCAAATATATTGTATATATTTACACATACTTGGCCAATAAAGCTAATTCTGATGTTAATTCATATCCAGTTAAATCAAGAGAGAGAATATTGCCCAGAATAGGGACACTTCTGGAGACAGGCATTGGGGTTAGTGCCTACAGATGAGTGCCTGAGGCCGTAAAACCCCTTTCGCTTTGCAGGGCACAACCTGAAAAAGCACCATGGGAACAATACCTTTTGAGCTTGCTGCTTGCAAGTCAGGATGCCAAGGTTTGCAGGGCAAAGGGAAGAGTCTCAGTTGAACAAGGCATCGTTAGCAGCGGGAAAACAAACTGAGTACATTCCTAACAAAGAAAATATTAATGCAGGCACGATGGCGATGTCATTTTTATGTCAGTATTATTTTCAGACGCGTCCCATAAGGCTGATAATTGGTGCACTGTGTAATGTGGAATGTCTGCAAATAACCAAATGATGGAAGCATCCATTAAGCTTGCATGCTTGCAAATCTGCAATTTAAATCCCCTGTGACATAAATTCGGTCTCTTGAGAGATGTGTAAACATGAAAAAAATAAACAGGAAAATAATCCCACATAATGCCAGATAATTGTCACTGGTTCGGTTGGTCTCAAAGAGTCCCTTTTCCCACAAGTTTAAACATTTATATCAGAATCAGAGCCAAGTTGACTGACAAGGAACACTGACACATACTCCAGTTGTCACTAGCGCTTTGTGTATTTATGTATTTAGTGACATAGGCTGATAATATAGAGATATAACTAACAAGATAACAAAGATTAACAATTATAAGCAGACATAACATATACTGTGCACACGTAAGTGAATATTAAAGTGGATAATTGGACAATCATACTGTCTACAGTATATGTGGGGTGCTGGACTTGCTGGTACCTTTACTGAACACACGAGTTCATGTGCATAGTAATTATCAGGTTATTGTACAGCAACTATCTGATAATGAGTGTGATTCCCTGTGGAGAAGAAAGCTCATCTGTCCGATCAGTTTTGCAAACAGTGCCCCGTATCACCTGGCAGAGGGGAAAAGTTAATTAAGTTGTGCCCAGGGTAGGACCTATGCAGAGTGTTAGCACCAATGGCATGGTTTGTTTGTCAGTAACCTGGATGTGTGGCCATTTCAGAGATACTGGGATGTAAACAACAGAATAGATTACACGTTGAATATTCAATTCAAGCCAACTTTGGGATGTCCAAACCATGGAAAAATTCAGGAAAACCTGTGGCAGTCACGACTTAGAGAATGACTTGGCCAATTGGAAAAGGTTGAGAAACTAAGGTGAATAGGTGGTAGGGCTGGGTATCAGTTCTCAATACCTTTTATCAATTGAAATAACCCAGTACCAAGTAATATGAAAACTCCTCCAGTCAATCAGTACCTGCATTCAGTCCTTTTGGTACCCAGATCAAGGAATAATGACTGTCTGTCTGTATGGGTTTGCTCACTGCAAGCGTTCTTCATTAAAAAATATCAAATTTATGCACTCCATTGGTATCAGTATCACTTTAAGGGTACTGGTATTGGTACTCATTTTTTAAATGATACCCAGCCCTAATAGATGGTGAAGATCTGTGCCAGCTGGCCAATTTGTCTTGGAATGATGACCCAACAATTTTGCCTTCTGTTCCCTATACAGGCATAGTGAAGTACCTCAAGTGTTCGTCAAGCCCATACTCTGCTGAAGACCCTAAATGTTACAAAGGTTTGGAAGGCTACAACCAGATGGGTTCTAGATGGTGACAGAGGCACATTACCAGCTCAACAATGATGTGCACTGTGAAAGCCAAGGTAAGTGATCAACTGATCTTTACATTTTGGACATTTAGATATCTAAGACTTTTAGGATTTTAAAATCTAACTTGGTTGACCGAAATTGACCATGTACAACAATGGTGCCTTCAAACTGGGAAGTTGCTCGACTTGAGCTTTCAAAAAATTTTCCACTTATGAGGTTGTGAGTACCAAGAGAGTAGTGTTCATATGAACTCTTCTTGCGGACACGGTAGACGCGACCCCATTTGAGGGCAGAACAGTTGCACGTTCGGATGTATTGTCTCCAATCAGTACCGCTAATATGGCCAACTTTCAGATTGATGGTGTGTCGTGGGTAGGTACAGAAATAAAATCAAACCTGCTGGCGCTAGTTCAGGCCACATACTCCCAGATAAAGTAAAATCGGTCGCAGACATCTTTATGTACACCATTATTAATCACACCAAACAAAAAGTTAAAAGGAGTAAACACAAAGTCCCACAGACTGACAGGTAAGTCATTGATTGGATAGTTTCTGTGACTGTCATCCTGCGTCATCAGGACCCACGTGGGGAAATCAGAGTAATGTAGAACTTAATGTGTTCACTTAAGTTCTTTGGTATCACAAAATCTGGCAAAGAAATAAGAGATTAATATTATTTGACTTTTTAACCCACCATTTCAGTCCTTTGGTTCTTTAGTCTACACCAAAGTTCAACTGACGGGTTGTTTGTTGGGAAGTAGGTAGGTGAGTAGGTAGGTAGTCATTACAGTCACTCGTGTCCACCATCTCAATGTCTCTTTCTTGAGCATCTTAAGTTTTAAAATGAATTAACGAGGCAATTCAGCTTGTGTTAGTTTGGCAAAAGAGAGAATTCAGAAGGTGTATGATTGCATTTTATTGTTTCATAAGGAATATAGGTGCAAGTATATTTTCTTTGTTGAGATTTTGTGAGTTTATTGTATTTATTTATTGGATGTATGTAACTTGCTCACACACATCTCAGCTTTGAAGTCACCACACACCTTTTGGAATATATCAGCAAATTGCTTGTTGAAGGTGACACTGGCCAGTTAGAACATTTTAAAATATTGAGCTCCTTCTCTTAGGGCAACTAACCTTAAGTCCACTCCAGTCCACTCTTTTTCTGGCAACATATCACGGTCTTAACCATAGCGGTGCTGACTCAACCCACCTGCTTCTCCCTCTGCTGAAAACCGCCTCAGTGAGCACACTGTCCACCACAGGTAAGCATCGAGGAGGCATCCCAATTAGATATCAGATCCTTTTAAGCTGATGGAATGGTGCTTCTACTCTGAGCTCAGACACCTGATACAGGAGCTCATTTTAGTTGCTTGTACTCACCATCTCACTCTTTTGGTATCTGCTCAAGACTAATGACCCGGCATGAGGCTGGGAACCTAGATTTGCCAGTTAATAGACAACTTCATGATCTCATGCTCCATCTTAGTGAGTTAGCCCATCACTTGGGGCAACTCATTCACAACCCAAAGAGGCCAATCTGCAGTTTATTTCTGGAATCATGGCCTCAGACATGGAGGAACTGAACCCAGTCACTTCACTCTTTGCTGCAAAATACTACAGTGAGCAGCAACTGGTGGCTGGCTGCTGTAGGAGGATGTAATACAATTTGGTGATACGTTACTTAAGTCTGTGTAAAGCAATAATGAATACGTGTTCTGAGTTTGTCACACCACAGAAACGTGTTATTAACCACCCAGCCAAATTTAAATAATTGAAAAATCATTAAGTATGTAAAATTATGTCTCAAAATCATGAAAAATGATGCAATTTTCTCTGCTCTGAAATGCTGGGGGCATGTCCACCCCACTGTCTTAAGTGTCAAACACCACCACAACCTGAAACATGGACGCTCAAACTTGCAACTTTACTGGGCTTGTGCAGACGTGTTTGAGCCACCAGAGCCAAAGGATGGTGACCTATCACCTCAATGAAGAATCAACTTATTCCTTTCAGTCTGCAACAGTTTTGTTTTTCTTCTGTATTGGGCTGTCGGAGCTGAAGTGAGGAGTAACTGCTGGGCTGATTTGGACTGAAAGAGTTGCTGAAGGTACACTGACATTGAGAATAATGGTCTAACTCCACAGTTCAGTACTACAGAGCTCTCAGTCTTTTCACATGTTTTTAGCACCTATGTTCTAACATGTATGTGTTAAGAAAAAAACCCATTTTTTTTGAGGTCTTTACACAGACAAACTCGATTATGTCAGTACCAAATGTGTTTAGTGTGTGAAGTTAGGTCATGTTATGTTATTCACACTCAGTCTTCAAACTTGAAAAAAAGTCAACTGACAAACTGGGGCTTGTATTTTTATCCACACGCACCCCGCTCACCAGCATCATCACCTACAGTCCCCAAATATTTTTGCTGTAGTATTCTTAGTGCTGACAGGTTAGCTAGCTAACTCAATTTCTGTGAAGTTAAGTTCAGTGACTGGTCCTACCAAGTTGTTTAACACAAAATAAAGATGAATTTTCCACACAGTGAAGCATGTTTGTCATTAGAGGCCACAATAATGAATTGACTGTAAAATTAGCTGGATTCACTGAGACCAGAATGGTGTTGTGAGACTGGTAAAGTGTAATGTGTACACATTATGCATGGCAGTAAATCATTCTTTATTTTATAATATATTTTAAAATTGTGATTCTGGTAAATAATTCTAATTTTTACTAAATATAATTGTAATCTGATTACATATTTTTTCTGTAACTGTAATGGAATCATGATAACATTACATGTAATCTGTTAATTCCCAAGCCTGGTGACACCCCAATAAGTCAATAAATCAATAGGATAGATAAACTGACAGATAGATACAGATACAGTCAGGCTGCTGCGTCTCTCTCCTTCTTGTATGAGATGGTTTGTTTAGCAAAAAAACGACAGATTAGCTCAAGATTCATCCACCTGCTCACTTTGGATAGCTCAGCCTGGCATGCTTGTCATGGAAGGAAATACCAATTATATTCCAGTCTATAGTTTAATTACAAACCACAGCTCACTCTGTGCTGTCACACAAATTAGATTTGTAGAAGAAGGGCAAAGGAAATACAGCGCTAATTTTGTTAGGATCTTGTCAAGTCTCCGGAGGAAAAGATCTCACGTAAAAAAAAAAGTGTCTGCCACTCTCCGTACTCACATTTGGCACGAGTCATCTTTCTAAAAGATCTATTAGTGTCAGATGAAGGGATTTGTAAAGGAATGCTGTGTCACAGCGTGTAAGAATCTCCCAACAGATAAAGGTAGATGGTCTTTTTCTTTTTTTTGCGAAGGTTCAGACAGTCAGACAAACATTCTCACACTGTCAATAAAGCCGCATGATGCTTTGTAATTTTCCAAGATTTCTCTGTCTGAAGTTCAGAAGCAAAATGTTCATCTTAAAAAATAATGACAGCATTGTTACAGGCGGTTAGAGTCGCACTCGGGGTCATTCAGCAAAATAAAGCGGTAAGACTAAAATTGTTGCTTTAGAAAACCCAGGGATCATTGCCAGCTTTTGCATTTCAGTCAAACATGACGGTGTATTTCATTTACAAACAAGAACAAACTCACCAGTAGAAGTGCCATCTGTTAGCACGTTTCCACATGCTGAAGTAAAACACCTACCAGCAGTAGTGTAGTGTGCCTTTTCTGTTTAAACGGACATGGCCACTTTTGAGGTTGAGCCTATTACCATGATAGCATAGTGCCTAATGGTTTGAGTAAATGAGCTTTTATGTTGCCCTCAGAATGTCCCACTTGCCCAATGAACCCTAATGAAAAAATGAATCGACGCTAATGTCTCAATGTAGTCTGATCCTTTAACATTGCGTTTGGTGTAATGATAGTAGAGTGTCATTGGAGGCTTATAGACTCAAAGGCAAGGAAAAATAATTACATGAGCTGCAGCAAATGCAGTGATTAAATGTGCATTTGTGGGGAAATCACTTACAACGTATAATTAAAGGAGTAATATGTAGCAATTGTGCATGCAAAAATAAGTATTGCAGTCTAAATAGTGAGTTGGAGCCATAGACTGTATCAAATAGGTTGAAAGCCTATTTAATATACAATCTATATGTATTCTTGACTTGGGAAAAGCTTTGCAGGAGTGCAGGATACACACAACATCTTAAATTGAGATAACAAACGATGACAAGTCCTCCACTGTAAGTTGATCAGCTGTTTATGACAAATGTCAAATGTCTGTCAATATAATGTTTAGCCTGTTATCCTGAAAACAAAAGCCCACTGCTCCGAAAATACACGCTCTGGACTTTGAGTTAAGTGTCTGCCTGTCTTAGTGGCTGCCAAAACTCCATTAACATTTTGCTTGATTTAACCGTTATAAACATCTACTCCCTCTACAAGATTATTAATGATTTCTTATGACTCATAAACAGACACTGACTCATTCGGCAAACATTCTGCAGTAATTTGAAGTCTAATTAACATGACATAGTCAAACTAAAGCAGTTATTCTGGCTCAGAATAGAAATTTCAAAGGACACACTGCAGCTGCAGTGTTGTTATCAGAGAAGCAAGTATTTCATCTTAGCAGGTTTCCTTGATCTCTCATGACATACTGTGGTCATTTTATGATTTATTCCACTAAATATGTTAGGGATTTCTCCTGTAAGACCACCTCTGTTGCAAAAACATGGCAGGAAAGTGCACCATTTACGCAGTACTGAAATGCAGGGTTAGAAGAAAGTAAGTCCAGCGTGATGGGATTCTTACAAACATGAACCACTGATGTATTATGAAAGCTGGATATCAGACTCAAAGATAGGATCCATTCATTTCTTTCTTTGTGGTAGCCACATTCGGTGGATAGTAGGCTTCAGAAGTTTTATGTCCATTCAGGATTCAGAGAAACTCATTTATACCCTCATCTCCAGCAGGGTGGAGGACTGCAGGGGTCTATTTTCTGTTGTATAAAAGGAGAAGATTCTACCACATACAGAAGACCTTGAGAAATCTTTACATTGACAGTTAATGCTGCTTGTTCCTCATCACTTAGAAATCCTGGGCAAAAAAA
>JAJHUR010072749.1:0-23881 GCA_027495735.1 Lutjanus campechanus
CACTGTTGAACCTTAGTTTAAGTGTGATCATGATGGTGTGTATCCTGTGCACAGTGTCTGAAATACTGGCTGAGAACCAAATGCCTGTAAAATCTGTTTTGGGGGGGGAAATCAATAAAGCCACACCTCCCACAGCTGCTAACCCAACTTATTCTGTGAATCTATGAACGAAATGTCACTGAGAGCAGGTAGGGTCACATATATTGATTATTCTGGCCTAAAAAAGGAAACAGTATCACTGACAGGGAGACAACATTTTGGGTTTACCAGCCAGGGGCAAGTGAAACAAACAGCTCATTTTTTGTGTGTCTGGATTAAATTGTTTTGACAGGCAGACCTCTACCACCCAGACAGTTGCCCTCTAACAAAGTGCTGCAGGGTTTATCCACACCCTTATGGAATCAGCTCCATGGACCACAAAATGCTAGCTATTGTACCAGTACACACACAAACAAACACACATGACCAAACAAACACTTTCTCATAGACAACACAGATGACTGGTGGTGGGTAATGGAAGACAAAATTAGTCACATTATAGCAACATTGATATGCCATGACTTGGGCTGCAGCAAAAAATCATTTTATTATTTTTTTTTTTCTATTAAATATTTGATCAATAAAATGTCTTGTTCTGTTTGGTGTTCTTTATGAAAATGACCTAAACTATTAAAAAATAATAATAATTAAAAAAAAATAAAACAAATATTATATAATAAAAAATAATCAAACAAATTATGTCAAAATGGACTGCATCTATGTAGTGCCTTTCTAGTGTTCCAACCACTCAAAGCACTTTACACCACATGCCAACATTTACCCATTCACACACACAGAGGCTGCCAAAAAGTGCCATCCTCCTCATCAGCAGGAGTTTCTAATGCTCATTCAAACACATACCAATGGCACAGCCTTCAGGAGCATTTTTGGGTTCAGTATATTGCATATTGTATATATTAAGGACTTTGACATGCAGACTGGAGGAGCCAGGGATCAATCTGCCAGTCGTGGATGACCCGCTCTACCACTGAGTCACAGCCACCCACAACACTTGACACAATGTCCACTTAACTCTCATGTTAGAGACTTAAATGAATTTTCAAATTTGATGGGTATCTTATGATGTGACAGACTTCAGTGGACTTCATCTTGTTGATAGTCATTTACAGATGAGAGCTGTGAATCACTTTATCTAGATTTGTGAACTTTGTCATGGTACTCATACAGTCCAGTCCTCATGCATTCAGACACTAATACATGTTCTACTGTTGTGTCTTTATAGTCATGCACTGCCATACACATTGAATTTAACTATGAGGACAAATAGCAACTTTAAATAACTTAAGCAAACTAATTTGAGGGCGTTTCCATCTAGGAACAGGAACAGGTCACAGATGAACAAATATTAAATAGGATGACTTTATTTACAGGAGAACTCTGTTGCATATTTACCGTAAAAAAAAATCATAAAATGACCAAGATATGTCATCAGAAATCATGGAAACATGTTAAGTTGAAATACTAGCTACTCTGAGAACAGTCATGGTGTCCTCCTTTGAAATTTCTATTTTACGTTAATTTGGGTTCAAATTAATGCTGAATGTTCGCTGAATGAGTAAGCATCTGTTTATGAGTCATAAGAAATCATTAATAATCTTGTAGAAGGCAAAGATGTTTGTAAGGGTTAATTGAGCAATATGTTAATGGAGTCTGGCAGGCAGTGACACAGGCACACAGGCAGTCACTTAACTAAGAGTGTATTTTCGTAACAGTTTTGATTCCTTAACTTCACACTGACAGATAACTGAGTTATAAACAGCTAATCAGGACTCATCATCGCCTGAGCTTCCCCAAGTCTGGGGAGGAGGGGGTGGGGGAAAACAACTCACTTCAACCATAGATGGTGTATTAAACAGGATTTCAACCTATTTAATATACGTGCTCCAACTCGGCATTTGGACTGCAGTATTCATTTTTCCATGTGCAATTGCTACATGTTGCTTCTTCAAAGTTATGTTCACCCGTCCAATTGACTTTGGTCCCTTAAAATTGCGGTACTATGTATAAAAGGGCAACACTTTCTTTGCTGTAACACTACGAGTCAGCACTTCAACCTCACAGTCATGACTTCATTACAGATCCAGGGAGCTGTGGCACCCTGCCAAAATATCAAATAGTGTCACTGTCCAAATGCCTACAGAGTGCACTGTATATACACACCCAAGCTCCACCCTTGTTTGCAAAGGCTGCTACTCAACAGGAAGCAGGGCAGGAAAAGGTCTGTATCAGTATTAAGCAGTGGTGTAGTGGCATGACTGGGACATATACACACTTCTGAACCAATGAAACTGAAATGATTAGACAATGAACTGGACCATACCAGTGTGTTTGCAGGTTTTAGCTCCCTCACTACAGATCATGAATACTCAATTTATTTTGTTTGAGATTTTTGGGAGCATTTTACTATAGTTCAAGACAGCAATTGTCTTCCATTTTAGTTTTGTACAACAAAGTTGTGTTATTATTTCTTGGTAATGTAGTTTAAGCCAGAAATAATTAGACAAGTCTACACAACCACACAACAATAATGTGACTTTGGCAAAAATGAGTACAGACTGGCTGCTCACTGTGATAGATTACACCAAGACAACTTCAAGAGTATGTTCATTTATTTTCATAATGTATTAAAACAGTTATTTAAAACTAATGTAGTCTAATACAGCAGTCCTGTAATTAATTCTACCTGCATGAAGGTTATAATGTTTGGTTTTTCTTGAAACTAATTTAGAGAGGAGTTGATTTATGACAAATTTGGAGGATGCAATTTGTGATGTTGAACTGTAGCGTATTATACAGCGGGGTGCTTCTGTTATTCTGCATATCCTCACTGATAAATGGGGCGGGCAAAATAGAAAAACCTGAGTATAACACAATACAGCTCCACAAACTTGATCGTCCACATGATCACAAAAAGTTTAATTGACACCTGTCTATAGATAGACTCAAGTCACAAGACTCACAAGAAGATTGTCCTCAGTCTCTTGTTGCTTCACTCAACAAGAGATTGAGGACAATCTTCCATTTTTGTTAAAGAGAAAAACGCCACTGCCAAACCAATCCAAAGTCTTTAGGGCAGTCTTTCAAACTGGGGCAGTGACATGGCATAGTTGTGTGCTTACTGCTGAGGAGAATGGGGCCATTCTCACCACCATTCTCACCACCGTTCAAGCAGCTAGCTTGCATTTAGAAATCCCCAGACGATCGGTAGGCAGCGAGATCTCAGATTGTCTGGTATCGTGAGACTGCTCTATCACATTTTCAAAACAATTCAACATTATATTCTTCATTAAGGAAGGATTTATTGATTCATCGCACAGCAGACATTTTGACATGGCATAGCAGGAAACTCACAGATGTATTAATGATTGCTGCATTCCACTTAAAGGAGGTCCTGCTATTGTGCATGACTAAGCTGTTGCTAATGTTATTAAGTGCACCTGTGTTTTTCCTGCTGTGACAAGTCAAAATGTCTGCTGTGCAGCCAGTCCATTGCAGGTTCTGTTCTGCGTCAGCTTTGACTCGGCATACCTAATAAGGAGAAACTACTCCTTCTAGCGAAAAGAAAGAAGTTCTAGCAGATTTAACTGTAGAAAGAAAGTAGTTCCTACATGAAACCACTCACAACATGTTCTGTGGATTATCTTGAGTAATCGGGTCATAATTTCTGGAAAGAGACTGAGGTGTTGAATTTTTCAAATATATGTTCTGGTGCTTACTCCATGCTTATTCTTATCACTACATAAAGCATCAATATTAGAAAGAGCCACCAGCCACATGCTGGCAAAATATGCAAATGGCTGGTAGATTAGTTTCATTCACCAGCCAAAGAACAATCCATGAAGTGGCTGGTAAAATTTGTTCATTCATTAGCCATTTGGCCAGTGGACACAAAAGCTCATTTTGCACCCATGCACTGCTCTATAAATACACTTGAACATGAACTTGAAATATTCTTCAAAGAGGAAGCTTGATGGTTGTGGTCAAAAGCTGCAGGAATAGCTATATACGTGGACCTTGTGTTGAGATTATTTACCACAGACTTGCACATTCCTTCAGGTCATTCATCAAGTCAAACATTGGCTGTATAAACTTACTAGTTTGGGGTATTTCACTGGAGCAATTTCACGATGAGAATTTTCACTATATTCTTACATTTTATAGAATCAGTATAATCCTAGATTGATTAGAATAAGAGGAAATGAAAATGACGGTAAGCTACACCCCTGCTTTAAACCATACTGTGTAAGTGACAGTAATTTTCATTCACTTAAGATTAGTGTATGTTGCCTGATAGTCACATGACCTGGAAGGATAATGTAGCTACTTCTTCCAAAGGGCATTTCTTTTATAGACAGATATACAGTAGCAGGCTCACACCCACCTGTGAGTGGCCAACACTGTTGTGCAACACATAAAGTTTTGAACTTTCATTTCCCTTTATAAATTCAGCTGGCTTAACAGATGCGTTTCTTTGACTCTGAATCCTGCTAATAGCAACCACGTTACCCACGTTACAGCAGGAACTTGACTACAAACAGCGCAGTCATTTAAGCGTGAAGCTGTAGTTTAGAAAGAAAGATAAGTTAGTTAGCTCATCACCAGGTATGGTTCTCCTGAGTTGACCGTTGACTCTGGACGTTAGTTATGGCTCAGACACTGGGAAGGAGACCCCGTGTACACACGCAGGCGACCGTTGGTCAGAAAACCGCTCTGTGTGGGCAGTTACATAAACACATGCAGTGATTTTACCTGCGCCACAAAAACCGCAGTCCACCCACGTAAGTACGAGCTAGTTAACTAAACCTGAGCCCCAAGTTCAGTCAAGGGCTGTCAACTTTACCTCCTGCACAGAGAGGCTAGGAGACGCGGTGAGGAGCTATTCGGGTTTTTTTTCTCCTGAATTCCTGAACGGACACAAACACCCTCCAGCAATGTCACAGAAAAACCGCAACCGTTCACACGACACACAAACAGGAGGCTCGTTCCACTCACCAGCAGCACCAACATGATCATTTTCGCCTCTCTCATCCGACTCCCGAAGCGGTTCCAAGAGGCCATGATGCCGTTGCCACGTCTGGATACGCAAGCGCAATCGGTTTTCCACGGATTCTTGGGCACGGCGCAAGGCTCCATGGGAAATGTAGTTTTGAGCGGGTATTATGTCGGTAGGTGTTGCACCTGCCTCTTCCAAGCAACCGGAGACCCCTGTCATGTCTTTTGAATGGCATAGATGAGTGTATGTACTAGAGTCTGCATTGTTTTGTTTTTATCAGCATAATGCAGCCATATTGCAAGACAAGTAATTACACAAGAGGGTAATTAGTAAATTGGCTTGTGACTGAATGGCCCTCAATTAGCTCTCTATCAATTCGGTTTCTGTTTCTTTAGAAAATTTGGTTTGATTATAGCAGTGAAACGTGTTCCACATCATCTGATTTATGCAGTGCTTAGGACAATATGCCTATATTAGGTAAATGCACAGAAACTGACGACAACTTTGAAGTAAAAACAACACAAAAAGGCTTTATAGCATATTCTACTGTGTAGCCTACACAACTAAATATATGTATCCATGAAAGCTTCATATTTGGAAAGGGTGGGAATAATATAATAAAAAATGTGCAGCAATCACTTGCATTAACCTTAATTTTCAGTTTGGCCATCAGTTGCATAAAAAAAGAAAACAGCATACGTTCTGAATAGAGTTGTCGGTACTGATTGTTTCCTCATCACTATCTTCTAATATTAGTAATACACACCTGCTTATAGTCAACATCATGTTAGTCACTGATAGAATAGAATGCAGTTGAATAGGCGTGGGGGTTGTTTGTGCTGTATCAGTATGATGTACAGCTGCATAAATTAATGTTTATTTGAATGGGGTTTGGTTTACACTGATTGCTTTCCTTATCGCGATGATGCACAAGAAGTAATCATTTGGGCAACACGCTTGTTTAAATCAGGGTAGTCACTAGAATAGAATAGAAGAGATGTGGGGGTTTGTTTGTGCTGTATCAAAATGATGTACAGCTGCATAAATGAACGTTTTTTTCCCCCAATGAAGTTTGTTTAAGAAATTGAAAACCTTGGAGAATTCACTTTAATTAACATCATTTTTCAATTCTGTGTGCCCATCAGTTTTAGTTAGGCTATACTGTATCAGACTGAGGTATAAAGAATGAAAACAACATAAATAAGTTCTGAATTGAGTTTGGTTTGTACCAATTGTTTCCTCATCAGGATCTCCTAGAGAAGAGAAAAGAAGAGAAGTTGTTTGTGCTGCATCAAAATTGTGTAGGCTACAGCTGCATAAATGAATGTTTTTTTGAATGGAGTTTGGTTTATACTGATTGTTTTCCTTATTGTGCTATCAAACAAGAAGTAATAATTTACACATATTTCAATCCTACACTACTAGAATAGAATAGAATAGAATAGAATAGAATAGAATAGAATACTTGGAACATTCCCAACATTTTTTAGATCAGTTTGCCCATCAAACTAAACAAATATATAAGTTCTGAATGGAGTTTTGTTTGAATAGAATAGAATAGAATAGAATAGAACAGAGGGGTTTGTGATGTATTAAACTACTGTACATCTGCATAAATTAATGTTTTCTAAATGGAGTTTGGTTTATACAAATTGTTTCCTTCTCATGATGGCGAACAAGAGGTAATAATTTACACGTGTTTAAATCAGTTTGCTAATTTTAATGCACAGCAGAATTCAATAAAACAACACAAACTATTCTTCTGAATGGAATGTGACTTTGGTCCAGAGTCTAACCATCCACTGTATGAGTTCACTATGCGAGTTTCACTCCCTACAGGACAAAACAACCAAGCAAAGAAAACACATAGATGCCCAGCGGGGTTATATTGCCAGGTTACCCCCGCACACAGCAGGTTGTGTAGAGTCCTAGACAACAACATGCGGGGCAAACCTTTCCCAGAAGTCTCTCTGTCTCTCTCAGGTCCATGCTGTGATTACTGCCTGTTTTTTGCTCTGAACGGACGCGCTTTTGCGACACTCATCCAGCTCTCTGGGGGTGTCCATGCGTACTTCTTCCCTACTGCGCTTGCAAATCGGCCCCATCTTTGCTTACTACACACACACGCACACTCACACACCCTCCCCACCCCACCCACCCCGGTCCCTCCTCAACCCGTGGTATCGTCCGACGCTCAAGGAGAGAGAGCGCAGTAGTTGGCTGCAGGTCGCTCGGAGAGTGACGCACACAGCGGCTGAGGACACAACACTAGAACCCATCTCTATTCTGTCTCTACTGAGTCTGATTCTCTTCTCATCTCTGCCTCGCATTGTCATCAACTTGAGGAATACAAACACATTCGAAGGTAAGAGGAAAAACACTTTTTCTTTCTTTTCTTCGGCAACATACCTGACAGGACTGGTAGAAAAGCACTTTTTAGGTGTGTTGTGCACCAGTTTCAAGCTTGTATCCCGCTTTTACGCGAAATGGATGTAGCTCGACTTTGATGTAGGTGCTGGATTTTTATATTGGAGACAAAATCAGCACAATAGCCTGCTTTGGCGTGTGTAACCTGCTTAGACAGGATAAAAAAAAATCCCCCTCCATCATTAATGGATACTCGTAAGCTTTATTCAGCCATGCTGTGGGGTCCGTTTTTCTTTGGACCATTTTTCTGTGTCAGCGGGGTTTGAGCAATGTGGCGTTTTTTATTCTAAATGTCAAGCACTTTTCTGCGCTTTTGCCCACTTTGACTGTTCGAGGCGAGGTGATTTGTCCGTTGATAGCATGTGTTATTCAGAGCAGTTAGCAGTTCCTTTATGCCGCGCCAGTTTTACTTTCCACTCACGTTTCATCCCAGGATCAGAGGAGCATTTGTGGGCTGCAGGAGCTGCCTGCCTGCCTGCCACATTTGCACCGTCTCAAACTTACTTTGCGCTGCACGCTGCCCTGTGAGTCCCGATCCACATTAGATGTAAACTTTAAAAAATGAACCATCACGGGAAACTTCACTGATATGATCTTGAAGGAAAGTGCATTGTCTAAGAGTTGTGCGTCTTAATTGCATCCCCCCCACCCCACAAATTGTCTTTATTCAAACGTGGTAGCCTAATTTGGACCACACGTATGTGGCGTAAAATTGACCGCCTTGTTTTCCTTTCCTGAACTTCAGTGTATTTTGTCGTCAGACTTGAAACAGCCTACAATGACCTCATTGCTCATCAGTTCCAATTAACAATTTGGCTTTTAATGTGCAACTTTTGAGCACATTCCGAATGTTTTCTATTCTTTTAGTCTCTCCTAATCCCAGCAAACGTTCGTCGGACTAATTTTGCATGAAAAACACTCAAAATCAGCTCACAAAGTCCTTATTCATGAGCTTGTCACTTGGTTGAATTGCTTCTCCATTTCTCCCCGATACATGCAGACACTCCAGATCTGTTTTATTTAAAATTCTAAAGAGGGATGAGTGTCCGACAGAAAGCTTCCCACAGTGGGCATGTCGAACAAAGACAGACAGTGCGATAAAATAGGACATTTCCCTCTTCTTGCATGTATTTAAGTTGATTATTCTGAAATGCATTGTTGGAGCGGGAGACGAGGCTGTGTTGTTGCAGGAGAGCGACAGAGGGCAGTGTTGAGCGGCACTGTACAGCTGTGATGAGAACACCTTTGTCAGGTGAAGTCAGCTGCATCATGTGCTGGACTCTGCTCCACAAGTGTGCACAGACACACGCTGCAGACAGCTTTGTCTGTGCAGCTCATTGGACAAATGAAAACGTACAGGGTCGTTGCTTTAATGGATTATTGCTTGTATGATTGTTTTTTTCTTCAGGTGATTAAATGTCAAGCACTTTTGAACAAGCTTTTATCTGCAGGCGGTTTAGCAGGAACAGCTTTCAGAGGCATTTATTCCATAGCTGGCATTTTTCGAGGCTTAAAATATCGCATTCGACTAAATTAATCAAACAGGTTTTTTCACTTGAAAGCTGTTCTCCACTACCAGTAACCAGCATGACCACCACTGGGGCTTTTAGAAGCTTTTTAGAGCAGCACTCTTTTCTTATCTGTAATTTTATTGCGCCTCAGTGTCTTCAACAGCATCAGTGACAGACACTGTGTTATTCATTAACACTCAAATGTCTTTCAAATGCTGAGCACGGCTGGTTTGAGTTTTGGGAAACGTGTCAGATGATATAAGTTTATGTTGCAGTTGAGCTTTTTTTTTTTTTTAAATATATACATTTTTTTTTACTTAAGAAAACCAGGCTGCCTTAAAATTTTAAGTTGAATAAATTTGAAAAGACAAGTTGATGTAATTTTGTTCAAAAATAAATGTTCATAGTCAAATAAACTTAATATTGATTGAGTTGTACTCTTTCAATAAGTTTAAGAAATTAAACTTACAGAAGGTTCTGAGGAAAGTTTTAATACTCAAATGCTGGCTGGGAAGTTTGCTATTATGCTGATCATGTTTCTTTGGAAACTAAATTTGATGAGTTGATAGAACTTTTCCGTACATTCATTCAACTCTTCATTTCATCCCAAGTCAAAAGAGTTAGAAATTAGAAGAACTCATGTTGATAAGTTATGAAGTGTTCTGAAAATAAATACTAGACATTTTAAGTAAAGTCAACTTGAATAAATAAAGCGTATATTTATGTTAAGTTGGTGAGAAAAGATTAGTTGTTTATATGATTTTATTCTACGGTGACTGTGCTTCTGGTTAAAATAGGCCAATTATTTGTTGTTGTGAAATCATACCAGCTATAATTAGTGATCCAATTAAACAAATATTCATATTACTATTTTTGCTACAGTGTTATTCATCTAATTTGTCTTTCAGTAGACTAATAATTGCACACAGTCCTATTTCATTAACAAATCAATTCCCCCTGTCTGGAATGAAAAACAGTAGTTGGCACAACTCTTGCTTTTATTTGGTTCATTTATCAACACGTGCAAAAGCCCCATATCTCCCCCGCCTTTTGATTGATATTCATATATTCTTACAGGTTTTGTCAGGCCCACATGCTTGTCTTATGGATGATTAACGCTTTTGTTATATGAAGAGCTGTTTCAGTATCCTGGGTCAGTCCTTTCAAATGGAAAACAGGTTTTCATCTTTGATGAACTTATGAGGGCTCTTGACAGGTCCTGGTGGGGACCAGACCAGCAGAGCAAAAGAGATCTGAAACAAAACAACTCCCCCAAACTCTTCTTCTTAGACCACCTCTATGTTCACTTTCCCCTTCTCTCTATTTCTCTACTCGATGTCCTTGTAGATACAGTGTGTGAAAGTTTTTGATTATGTGAGGCTGTATCTTTGTGGCATCTGATGTCGACATAAATAATTCATTTTCATTAACAAATATGGTAGGTGCGGAGTAGATGAGCTGGCAGCTTCTTCATCAAATTTTTAATGATGCATATTTAAATTGTGCAACGCGGATTATTTCTGTTGTCGGGCATCATTTGAGAGGGGACAAACGGATATGAAAGTTTAATGTCTGGAGAACTCGATCTGTCCTCTCCTCCATCCAATATTACCTCTCTAAGAAAAAAAATGATGCTGTGATCAGCACAGTCTGACCTCCAGGACTGTGAGGGGTGATTGGTGTGTGTCTGTCTACAGCGATAACAGGAATATACAGATAAAAGATATGACCCGGTCTGGTGTGAGCTAACTCTCTTCATACAGTTACCCTTCAGATATCTTCAAGGACTATAATAGTAGAAAATATGTTTTAAAGGAGAAACCTGTAATATATTTACTGTATAAACCATAAAATGTAACCCATAAAACATCCACCTCCACCTCCAGAGTGTGTTTTTTTTTTTTTTTTTTGGAGCGATAGGCTTTTGGATCACAGAATCACAGGCCTAATTTTACATTGACAGACTGACAGTTAAAACAGCCAATCAACTTACAGTGGAGAAGCAACATTTGTCTCTTGTCATTGTCAAAATATCTTGCGCTCGTCTTGTGCTCCTGCAGTGTTCCTGCGGAGTCCGGAGGGGTGGAGGCAGAGGGAAACAACTCGCTTCAACTGTATATTAAGTAGGATTTCAACTTGTTTAATATACTGTCTGTGGCACCAACTTGCTATTGGGACTGCAGAACTAATTTTTGGACACGGAATTGTTACATATTGCTCCTTTAAGAAGTAAAAGTCTCTGTCTTCCCAGAGTTGACACACTGTTTTGTATTTTTAAAGTGCAGCTTTTCACCGGCCCAAAGCAAGGCGGAAAGTGGAAAGTGACAACTTCTACAGCGTGATATTTCTTCTGTTAGTCTGTCATTCAGCCGTTTGGCTTTTCATGCACGTCAAACAAGCTCTCCAGGACATCTGTCGCCTCTCATACGAACCAGACCTCAGTTTATTTATGCGCTGTAACACCTCATGCTCTTTTTATGAATCCTGACTTGAGAGCGGCCATGACAAAGATGCATTTCCACGCTTTAAAACCCAGGAAGGATGCTCTGAGAACTGCTGCGAGGCACTGAGTGACTGGCTGAGACGTGCTCCACCGACCGTTGATCTTGATTTTGCTCCCCTTTTATTTTTTTACACTTGCTGAACCTTGCGTGTGAAAGTGAAGCAGAGAGATTGTAGACTTTTAAAGTGGCCTTCTTGAGCAGGATTCACATGGTAATTAGGTCAGGGCACGCTGAGGAAAAACAAAGCTGCCCGCATGCAGAGAGAGAGAAGAAAACATACCGTGGTTTTGTTGAGATGTTTCAAGGAGAAGTGAAGAGACACACGGAGAGATGCTTCCTTAAAGTGGCTCTATATATTCAGAACATTGCTGCCACATTGGAGAGTCTATTCCTCTCTGTTATGTTAATATAATGCCAGATTTGAAATCACAGTTTCAGCTGCTGTGACTTGCATTGGCAGCCCTGGCCTCAATATTCACTGTGGTCTTTATAACCAGAATACAAAGGTGTGCTGCCTTGTCACCTGAGCGTGATTATGCTGTCCCACAGCACTGACATAAATGTTGCCATTTTCTATTCACACAGTCCCCAAAGCCCAATTGAGGTCCTGCGCCTGAGAACTCCTCATTTGATTTCATGAAATCACTCCTCAGCTATTTGTCGACTTGTGCAGCAACATGCAAAAAAAATTTTTTGTAAGTTGACATGACCGTTCTGTTTCCAATTTTACTGTCAGCCACAAGAGTATAGCTCGACAGACACATTTTGCCCCCCTCCAACAGCACCCTGATGAGAATCCGCCTTTGACTTTTAGTCCAGCCTTTTGTTCAGAGGGTTGAGAATGTGCAGTTGTGATAACCAGACAGTTTGAGCCGTCAGCAGAGGGAGGCCGGCGGTCTGCGTGGTGCAGTCTGAGCCGGTGGGTGGAAATGAATAATTCCACGTTGTCTGTCTGGGTCCCCTCAGCCTCCCAGGATCTCATTGTTTCTGAATGCAGAGTGCACTTGGCGTGGCCTTCGCTTGCTCGCAGCGTCTGTCTGTTTGTAACCTGGCCTCGCTCTGCCTCAACACACAACCTCGTCGTCTGTGAAATCTGATACAGCTGCAGCGTCTCTGCGCTCTGTCTGCAACCTTGCTAATTAATGCTTGATGCGACCCAACAGTCTCAATTTGTCTCTGGAACGTTATCGTTGTTGTTTGCCCTCCCTTCTCCTGTGTTGTTATTACCGTACCTTTACAAATGGGGTGAACGGGGATGAAAAGGGCAAAGCAGTCTGTCAAGCTGAAAAATAATCTGCAGAGAAAAGTGTTCCACTTAATGTGTGTTTTTTTTAATGGTGTTTAAAGTGGTAGTTAAACAATTATTTGATGAATCAGTTAGTTGATCAGTTTATCAATTAGAGCATTGATCATGTCAAACCTCAGTGTTTCCAGCTTCTTACATATGAGGATCTGCTGTTTTCTTTGTCTTATGTGATTGTAAATTGAATATGTTTGGTTTTTGAATGTCAAACAGAGGTAATTTAAAGAAGTCACTGTGACGTCTAGAACAATTTTCACATTTCAAAATTGTTCACATTTAGTTTTCTGAGATTTTATAGTCTCTACGCCTAGTTAAAAAGTTATGTTAAAGGCATAGTTCAGATTTTTTGAAGTGTTGATAGTTGGTGTATTAGACAGGGAGAAGAGCACCAGCACAGAAGCTAAGTAATGTACTGCTGTGGATGGGGTCAGCAATAAAATGTATTTTAGCCACTTCAAAAAGCTCCACCTAAAAAAAAAATCAATATCACTTTAAGTGTATCCTGTATTTAGAATATTTTCAGCACTTTACTTTGCCATGAGATAACCTTTTCTGATGGGAAACCGTCATTATATAAGTCGAACACTGCTCCCTCCAAACAACCAAACTGCATCTGAGAAATCAGTCATTTTACTTTGCAGAACACGGGAGATGCTGGCCTACTGCTGCCTTGAACATTCAGTGTATATGTGTTATTATGTGACTTTGTTTTATCAAAACTATCCCTTTAAAGCACCGTAGTTGCACAATAACACAAATAAACTAACAAATGGAGGCAGCAGTAAACCAGCAACTTCTGTGTTCTGCAAGGTATAATTACTGATTCTGCCGATGCATTTGGTTCATTTGGAAACAGTGATATTTGGCTTCTATAACAGCGGCTTCCCGTCAGAAAAGGCTGTCTAATGGTGAAGTAAAGAGGTGAAAATATTCTAAATATAGCCTACACTTAAATTGATAGTGATTTTTTTTAGGTGGTCCTTTTTTAAGTGACTGAAATACGCTGTCCACAGTGTGGGGTGTGTTGACCATCATCTACCGTAGCTAATACACCGACTATAGATAAGTACCATACAACCCCACTTCAAAAAAATCCAAACTGTACCTTTAATTAATTAAACAAACAAACAGTTGACAGATTAATCAATAATAATAATGAAAATAATGATTTGTTACAGTGTAATAAGTGTAATTGCACAAATTCTCAGACTTGTACTGACTGCTTGGCAGTCCTCATGAGAACATACAGTTACACTGTGTTTCTCCTCTTCTGGTCATTTGAAGGACAGCTTTTAAACTGAAGGTGTTTTCCTTACAGCGTCAAAACCATTCAGTGTTTTCCTTCTTTTCACACATTCTCATTGTTATCCCTCTTGGTGTTAGATGAGGTGTGTGTGTGTGTGTGCAAGCATGCGCTCATGCATGCATGTGCGCATGCGTGCATGTCTGAGCAATTTGATTTTTCTCTTTGTATGCGTGCGAAGCGGACGTGAAGGCATGTGCCTTTTCTCTCCCGTCCCTCCTCTGTTCAGCCCCGGCAAGGTCTAAGCAGGGCGAGAATAAAAGGGGCGCGAGAGGAGGAGAAAGTGCTCCCACAGTTGATTTGGCCATTGTGGGGGGAGGAACACTATTCCCATTGATGCTCTGGACGCATGGCTGAAACCCCCAGAAGCTTTAGGAAGGGAGCTTATTCAAGTCTTGATGTGACCCGGAGGACTGGGTTGGAAGATGGGTGTTGAGCCCATTGTGGGGACGGTGGGAACATTGTCCCCGCTCCACTGCTTTAATACCACTCTGAACCACTGGGTCTGTGAGCTGGATGGGCTCTCAGGTTGTCTGTTTTTGCTTTGCAAGACACTGGAGAGGTCTCTCATGTTAGAGGTCTCATGGATTTTCAAAGTCCTCAGAGGAGATCTGAGAAACACTGTCCTGGAGGGTCCCATCAAAGTATCTATTACAGTTTTTAATTTAATTTAACTATTTAGTGTACATGAGCTGGGGCAATCTAATATCCTGTTATGAGAGTTTGACCTGTTGTGAAAACGTTGTTGTGGTTTCCTGATCATACTGTGTCACTGTTAAATTTCTTGACCTTCTTCACTATATACACTATTCATGACACACTGTAAAAAAAAAGTTGGAGACAAGTCATAATTCTAAGGCAACGGTATGAACTAAATCTTTGAGTTTTGAATCAAACTCAAACTCTTAAGTTTCCCAACCTATAATCTTTCGTTGTCATTTTTTGTTATGATTTACTTTTCTGCTTAAAAAACTGAATCTTTGACTTTAAGAAGCAAAAAAATGTTTTAAAATAATTGTTGAGTAAATTCATTACAGTGAAAATGGTTCACAATTTAATTTCAAGCACCTAAATAATGACAAATGGGGTTCACAAATACAGATTTTTGGGTCGGTTCTAATACTAGATTGAAGTTTGTCTAAAGAAGAAAAGTAAATTATCTCAACAAAAGATTATAGGTCAGAAAAACTTGCCTGGGTTTATTTCAAAACATCAGAGTTTGACTTTAAACTTGAAAATTTAGTGAAGCCAGTGAAGCTATTTTCTGATATAAATGTGGTACTTTTAAACATTTATCTTTAATGTAGAGTATACATCTGTCTTATACACTGTAAACACAAAGTTGAAATGATAATACATGAAAACATGAAATACACAAATGTTGTTAAACACCTTCATCAAACTCTTACTTTTGTTTTTAATCTTCAGCATTCCTCTCAAGGATCTCTGGGTTTCATGTATTTTACGTTGCACACTGCCTTAAATACCCCTCCTAATGGAATAAGGCTCATTTTTAGCCTGCCATACCCTCTAAAATGGTTGTATCTCTTCCAAATGGAGTCACAGGGTGAGCGCTAAACTCCTTTCTTGAGTCTGTGCTCAGTGAAGTAATAGGTTTGCAGTAAGCCCTCCAAACAAGGCCTGGATTAGGACATATTGGAGGCTCCTGTGGTATTTATCTGGCTATGTATTTACACACTAACAGGAAAAAGTGACTGTAACATGTCTTCACATTTATTTCTTTTGTGTTTGGGATTATTTGCCATTGTAAGAGGCTGTCATGATTCAGTTTATCACCTACAATTCATCATCAGTTCATCACCAACAATACGAACTTGTTTGGGGGGTATTAGCTCAAGCAGATCAGCGTGCCTGATGTGTTTGCCTAAACTTTTATTAGAGCTGGTTTGTTTCCAGTTTCAGACTTTGATTAACTGCCTCTGGTAGGTCGTATAACTGGCTCATTAGAGAGCACAGCACATGCGTCTCCACTGGTCAGCAGTCTGGTGTTTGTGAGCGTGCCTGTTTGTTTGTGTATCCATGTGTCTGTGTGTGCATATGTGTGCTTTCTATATTCGCAGTAATGGCCAGGAAATCAGCAGTTAGCGATTGCCGGCAGCTGGTCTCCACTTTCACTGTTACCCACAACCCTCCATCGCCGTAGCACATGTAATTGGACAACCACATGTCAGGCTGTGATTTGCAGTATGAGCCTAATGATTCTGCAGCACTAAATATGATGAGAGCAGTTGTCCCTTTGTCGGATGTTGGCTGGAAATAAAATGTGATGCCTAAATTCACTGGAGAGTAGAGAGTAACTGGGGAGAGACAGTGGCACATTCTCACCAATGCTGTTTCCATGTACTCCTTGACTCCTGATAGGATTTGTCCCAGCTCCTGTTTTGCCTGATCCACATAAATCCCCTATCATAACCGGGGCAAAAAAATCCATTTAAGCTGGACCATATGACCTTGTCAGGGTGAATTCTTATATCGTGATATGGCGTAAGTGTGGCGTCTTTTCCTGGTTTTACAGGCCACATTACAGTGTTTTCTGAACTTATTAAACTGTACCAGCTCTTCTATTATTTACCTCTACCCACACAGTCATTACACCCACATTACTGATGATTACCAAAAATGTCACTGTGTTAATATTTTGTGAAAGCACCAATAGTCATTCCTGCAGTATTGTCACAATATCAATATCAAGGTATTTAGTCAAAAAATATTGTGATTTTTGATTGTGTCCATATCTCATAGCTCTAGATTAACCCTGATAATGATAACTGTAACAATATTTTTAAAGAAAATACATGGGTGCGTGGTACTTTGTTTGACCCCATGAATGATTGCAGAGCTGCTCTTGACTCAAGATTTTCCCAATCGACTCGTAGTTGTTACTTAAAGCCAGTAGTCGACTCGTCGTTGCATGTTTAAGATATTAATTTAATTATTTAAATATATATTTTTTGGGGCATGAAATGAACCACCTGTTTAATGCTAACAGCAAAGAGGTATTAAATCTAAATGTGTCTGAACAACCAATGAGTAGAGTGAACATTTAGTTAATTATTTCAGTATATCACACAGGTCTCATTGTTCAAAACAGGAATAAATAAGTTCCAACTTGACAAAAACGAATTTTCAGACTTATAAACACAATGGATGATGAATGCTTAATAATTTACCTGCTTCATAGTGGCTCCACAATGAACTAATGCCTCTGGACTTGCTGTGTTTTCATCATGAGATTACTACCATTAAAAAGTAACTAGTTACATTACAGTTACTTACTGAGAAACCCCTTTACAATTCATTGTGCATGTTGGTTATATTGTCCTGATGAGATTGAAGGCTGTCTCACAAAAAATAGTAGTTCTTGGAGTTTCCTCTGGTGACCAATGCAGGCAGCATGAAAACTGTGGTAAAACAGAAATAGACTGCTTACTTGAAAATGTAACTAAATAACTTGAAATGCAAAACTAACATGTTACATTGCTTGTTACAACAAAAAAAGTAATCTAAGTACTCTAAGGAGCTACCTACAGTACTAATGTGTTAATCGTTGTAGCAACCTGGTACACCAGATGGTGTGTTATACAGAACTGTCTGAGAAGTTGTCCTTAAAAACTGTTTGGAAAAGGGCAGGTATTTTGACAGGTAATTGGATGAACCATCTGTCTATCATGTTGAGCATGGGCTAACTTCAACCAATCAGATCAAGCCAGTCATGGAGCAAAGCCTTCGGTGCAGTTCTTTGCTCTCCTTTCAATGAAGAAATACTCCTGAGTTCTGACATAACTAATGTCTTCAGGAGCCGCCATTTTTTGTTTGCTTCCTTGGACGCTTCTCGTTGGCGTTGCGATCTCGCAAATCCAGCTGTCATTTCAAGGTAACCATTGTAGTGACCTGTTGTAAAAAATTGCGTCACCATTGCCTTTTTCTTGCCGTATTTGTACAACAAACTATTCTACGGAAAATTTCATTGCAAGTGTCTAACCAGTATTTATTTTCCCCATCTCATCTTACTCCTGACACAAGCGTATGACTGCCCCATTTAGTTGTCACCCTACAGTAAACAGCAGAGCAGAGGATGCATCACAAATAGTCTTTGAACTGCTGAGGAACGCAACACGGACGAGTCCGGTGACAGGTGTAGCAGCTGGAAAATCAAATGCACTGCATCACACAGATACGTAGACCTTGCTGGGGCTGTTTTTATAGGTTTTTTTTATTTATCATTTTGTTAATCTTCTATTTTTTTTCCTCATTTCCATTTATATGACAAGTTTATCTTTCCTTGTTAGAATCCAGAGCCTTTAAATGTTTATGCTGCATGTATTATTACTTTCCCTGACCCAAAGACACAAAACCTGCATGTTGGATAATGGCATATTTCCTAAGCTGCTACACTGAATCAGAAAAACCTTTTGTCGCCTTATGATCTGTTCACTGTTTCAATATATTGTGTCCCCTCACGGTGAAACACACTATCACGCCGACTTTGTAATATCATCTTGCACATGTCATTCATAGTTCTTCATTCTTCTCAATCCATTTCAATGAACAATTTCCTCCACAATCTGCTCTCAATGCCTCTGGTCAATTTACTCTGGAAGAATCCGCGTTAAGAGTTATATATATCTGTACAAGACACGGCTTGATTCTGAATTGAGGGATGAGTGACAAGGGGAAGCAATAACAGAGACCACACACACTTTTGTGTGGCAGCGAAAGGCCTATTTCACATCTCAGATGCCAAAACATCTCAACATTCTCACAGAGAACCAGACCGTGCTGTTATTCTGTGTCTGCGTTTGATAGCTTTTCCTATTTGACCTGGGTAGCAATGAGCACCTAGCTATACCCCAGCTTAACCTGCCAGACGTTCAGGAAAAATTATTCTACTCCGTCTTCTGACCTTTTTGTTCGGCTCTTGCCAGAAATCTCTTGGTCTGAATCCAACAGACAGACTGGAGTTTTTCTCCACCAAAGTGGCTGATTTGTGATTCATGGTGCGTGTGAGCTTAAGGCTCATTTCTGGAGTTGAGGCTTGCAGGAGGATGGTGCTGCAAGAGTAGCTTTAATCAAGAGCTCATTAGTTAACTGGTGCTGAACACGGAGAACATACACAACCACATGTCTATGAAATGAGCGTAACAGCTAACACTTTGAGTGCAGACCCTTCAGAATATGACCCTATAGTCCTCGTTTGATGTTTGACATGAGGATCAGCTGCAGTGCAACATGAAAAGGTTGCCCTGTCTGTCACCAGTGACAGGTCTGACAAACAGAGGTGAAACAAATGCACTGTAAATAAAAAAAAGTTGAAGAAGGACTGAGTTCACTGGATTTAAAAAAAAAGATTTTAATCAAAGTTAAACTCTTAAAGGAACAGTACACCCAAGGATTTTAAAAAAACAAACATATTCCCTGGCTTGTATTTATCCATTTAGATTGTTTTGGTGTGACTTGCAGAGTTTTGGAGATATCAGCTGTAGAGATGTTTGCCTTCTCTCAAATATAATGGGACTAAATGGCACTTGTGGTGCTTCATGTCAGAACTTCCAGTAAATTCTAAAATAGTTCTGATTGATTCTACTGCAGAAAGTAGTTCTTATGAATAAATATGTATTTTTGATTTTGTGGTGATCTTCCCCTTTAAATTTTGAAATAAATTAAACAAAGTTTTGCTGACTTCTTTTGACTTGTTTTGTTGAGATAATTAATGTCTCTTCTTTAGATAAATGTGAATCTTTGAGTTTTAGAAACCCCAAAATGCATTTCAAGCGAGTGAGCTGTGAACACGATTTGTCATTATTTGGGTGCTTGAAAATTAAATGATTGCAGTTGAAATTATGAACCATTAATCACATTAATTTCAATGAGTTTACTTGATTTTTTATACATACAAATATAATTTTGAGGGTGTTTCTAAAACTCAAAGATTTAAGTTTACCCAAAAAGAAAAGCAAACTAACTCAACAAAACATTATTAACTTTTTATAAGCTTAAGAGTTTGAGTTCAGTTCAAAAATCTAAATCTACTGAATTATTGACATTATGAGTTTCTCAACTTTTTTGTCTTTACAGTGTTTAAATCTAGTGAAACAAAAGTAAGATGCATATAAGTTTGACCCTCTCGAGCTTCAAATGTAAAGTCGTAAACACATTTTTGTGCCCCACTACCTCTACAGCGCTGCTTAGTTTGGTTCACGGTTGGCTTTGGTTACTATGACGATAGAAGTGGCTCTCGGCGGGGGCAGGAGGGTCTGCTTCAGACCGAGGCAGACAGAGAAAGAGAGGAGTGTGACAGTGATTAATGTCCTGGCAGAAACAGAGACAGTCGACTCTCAGGGCTCCGTCGGCACCTTCGGAGTGTAAAGAAGCATGCCGGCCTCCAACCAACACAGCGTCTCACTAGCACAAGAACGGGGAGAAGTTTAATCACAATCACCTGAATTATTTATTGTACAAAAATCTATTACTTTTTCGACTTGGAGGATGAAAGCTGGAGTAAATTGAAATGTTGGATTAAGCCAAGAAGGAAATGAGATTCACCTGTGTGTCTTCTAAAATCAATCCTCACTATCCGGCTGATTAATGGAAAAACATTTGTCTCAGCGTTCGCCGTCTGCCACTCACCTCTTATTCTGAAACATCAAACAAGTCGAGGTGGCCTTTTGCAGGTGGTGTGGGGCGAATCACGTGGCGTTGTGGTTACCATGCAGCCTGTTAACAAGGAAGTGAAGTGATGGAAGACCAGAGGCCATACGTCTGTATGATAGAGATAAGTAGCCAGCTGTGCTTCCTCGTTCCACCGTCTCTCCTAACAAGAAGCACTGCCTCTGGTTATGTCTTAAAGTGATGGAAAGCTCACAGTATCTGCCAAATAAACATCATTTTTACAATATTTAGATAGTTTGCTTCTGTACTTAAACATACAACCGCATCAGTGGTGCAATGTAACTAAGTACACTTACTCTATTTATGCACTTAAAGGAAAAATCTGTAATATATTCACTGTAATAAATCATAAAATGACCATGATATGTCGTCAGAGATACATGCGAAATTGAAATACTTACTTTTCTGACAACAGCTGCAACGTCCTTCTTTGAAATTTCTATTGTTTGCAGTCTGCCTGAGCATCCTTGAGTCCTGGGAGGAGGGGGCAGGGGGAACAATTTGCTTCAACTATAGATCGTATATAAAATAGGGATTTGACCTACTTAATATGCCCTCTATGCCTCCAACTCGGTATTTGGACTGCTGTACTCATTTTTGCACATGCAATTGTTACATATTGCTTCTTTAAGTACAAATCTGAGACACTTGTACTTTATTTGAGTATTTCCAATTTATGCAGCTTCATACTTCTACTCCATTACATCTCAGAAGCAAGTGGTGTATTATTTTACTTTGCTACATTTGTCGTGAAAACAAAAGCCCGCTACACCAAAAATACACACTCTAGAGTTGGAGTTCAACGACTGCATGCCAGACTTTATTAATATATTGCTCAATTTAAACATTATAAAGATCTATTCCTTCTAAAGGGTTATTAATAATTTCTCATAACTCATAAACAGACATTAACTAATTCGGCGTACATTTTGCATTAATTTGAACTTTAATAAATGCTAAACAGTCAAATAAAAACAGACGTCCTGGACTAGAATAGAATCAAAGGACAACATGCTGGCTGTAGCATCATTGTTGGAGAGGAGATCATGTTCCCTTAATCTCTGATGACATATCATGGTCATTTTATGATTTAGCACAGTAAATTTATTACAGATTTCTCCTTTAAGTGAAATGAATGCATGACATTTACCTCTGGAGCATTTTCACAGTGTGGTAGCAGTACCTTTACTCAAGTTAAGGATCTGAATACTTTTCCCACGTCTGAGCCACATACATACATACACACTCACCGTATTCTCCCTTCATATTGGACACACTTTTGTATAAAGGAATGACCTCAAAGCTTTGCTGAGGTACCTGTTCCTCTTTCATGTCCCCCACCTGAATCTCAAGGTCCATTAGAGCTCCTTTTGATGATCTTGGTCTCTGGTTTCCGCACTTCACCACACTTTCCCTCCCCTGCCCCTTTACTCCGCTGCTCCCCCGTAACACTGCAGCTGAAAGAAGCCTCTGTTGGGCTGCTGTAGTGCATCGTGTCCATGTGAGCACCATGTACTGCGCGTCTTCAGAGGGAAAAAAGCCTCCTCTTCTTCCTGTCCAGTGACCTCTGCACCTGGTGCCCCCGCCCACCACCTTCAAACACTCTTTGCTCCCTGTGACTTGACCCTCTTCTCCTCCGGTCTTATGTCCGTAGCAGCTCAAAGCACAAAAACTATGTGATGCCAGTGTAAGAGTTAGTAAA
This sequence comes from Lutjanus campechanus, assembly GCA_027495735.1. Taxonomy (NCBI): domain Eukaryota; kingdom Metazoa; phylum Chordata; class Actinopteri; order Lutjaniformes; family Lutjanidae; genus Lutjanus; species Lutjanus campechanus. The sequence goes on from JAJHUR010072749.1 coordinate 22,494, forward strand.
GACATGATGAATGAGCTTCAGACATACTCGCATTCCTTTGTGTATTCATTCAGCTACAGAAGCTAACATTACCTTGTCATTTTTCCCCTCACCTGTCTGGATTCTTCACTGGACCTCAGTGGAATAAATGTGTGGGCCTGTTATCATATTTCTGTTCACAAAATGGACCACAGGTAGTTTCAACAGGAAGGAAGTGGAGCACTTTTTAGCGATGTGTAAATCAGCTGCTGGATGTTTGATGGCAGAATAAATGTCTGCCCCCGCTCGCAGCAGATTGCTTTTGCTAGTCTTGGCCAGCAGCCCCATTCATCACTCGCCATGATAGCAGCTTTAGTCAAGCCCTTTTTTAAACCATGGCTGAGTCCCAGTAGTGGTCCTGAGTGTGTTTCTCAAAATGACAAATATATTAATGTTTGAAAAAACATCTGGAGACAGCACATGGTGTGTTGGGAACACCCAACTCATTTGTAAATTAAATTTTAATAGCACCTTTAAGCCATACTGCACCATCACTTATAGTGTTACAAAAAAGCTATCAAACTCTGTTTTTCTTTTTTTTCTTTTTGTTGTTTTCAATGCCCTGCACAAGGGAGACAAAATATCGAAATGATTTGTGCTCAAAGGAATGCAGACCGCATTTCACAGTCTTCATTAAGTGACTGGAGAAGTCTCAGGGACCAAGGTGGAGAACTTCAGACAAGGGCTGGGCGATATTTTTAATATATTCAATATATTTGAGCATGAATTAATGTCTGATATAGCAGATTATGATATCATATTCAAGGGGTAGTAATGTTACTGTAGTCAGCCATAAAGTTTGTAGATACACTCAGGCTGCAGTGCCATAGGCTAGTTACTGAAAAGCTGTGTGCTGTGTTTGGTGCTACAGAAAAGAAGTCCTTGACACAGCCTGATATGCTCAAGCACACCTCTGTCGGTCTTCCTTACCCTAACCCTGGGCATTTCCTGTAAATCTGATTAATATAATCATGAATCATTTTTAATAATAGCAGGTGAAAAAGAACACCACACTGCCTTTGTCCCTCCCCAGACTCTGTCAACTTTTTTTTTCTTTTTTCAAAATTTTTGGGGGGCTTTTATGGCTTTATTTATAGGACAGCTTAAGATATGACAGGAAAGGGGGACAGTGTGGGAGAATGACATGCAGCAAAGGGCCGTAGGCAGGAGTCAAATCTACAGTTGCCTCAGTATGTGGGGTGAATCCTCTACCAACTGAGAAACCAAGCCACCATGTCTCCATCAACATTACCCTGGCTTGCACCAAAGATAAGATAGCACGATATATAACATTAAACATTAAACTTATATATATACATATATATATATATATATATATATATATATATATATATCTCTCTTATACATTT
>JAJHUR010072750.1:0-18087 GCA_027495735.1 Lutjanus campechanus
TATCAAAGTTTCAGCTGAAGAGACAGACATAGTAACATTCATGGCCATTAATATGTTTCGCTAACACTTTATTTGAAGGGGTGTGCATAAGACTGACATGACACAGTCATAACCATGACTTAACACCCGTCATGAACATGAAGCAGTCTTTATGAATGTTTCTGACTCTTGTCTCCAAGTGTCATTCAGTCAATTATGTCCAGAAATTATGATTTTTTTAAAGCAAAGTTGACATTGTTTAAGATGTCTTTGTTATGACAACTTGACATTAACCAAGACCACATAACCTATCACAAACCTGCCATAGCAGGCCTAATTATCAAACTTACAGTTTATATGTTAACATCACATTATACTGTCATGGTTTGGCTGTCATGAGACCATTATGATTGTGTTATTAATATTTTCCTCTATCTCAATTACAGTGGTACATTTTGGACTTGTCCTAAAGATGTCTTAAGCCTCATTACAATATCAAATGTTTTATAACAGTCTCATGAATATTAGGTCAAGGGAATTATTCATGACACAAAAACATTTAACAGCATTCCCATGAAACTTTTTTCCAAACGACGAGCTGTCAGAACAATGGCCAGTCCCCTGTGACTGAACAACCACTCCAACACATGATCATGATCAAAACTATCATGGATGAGAGCAGCCAGAACTTTATACACACTTAATAACATCTTTATGAAAAGTTCATATGGTACCACTTAAGTTGAAGTCAAGGGAATTATTCATGGCACTGTTACCAAAGCATCTGACAGTGTAATAACATGTAATGTCATCTTTACGACAAGTCCAAAATGTATCACTGTAGTTGATGTCAAGAAAAATATCCATGACATACTTATAATGGTAGTTTATAAGTAGTTTAATGTAACATCAATAATAGCCAGCTATAACATGTTCATGACAGGACTTTGTTTATATCCAAACAATCACAACTTTGCATTTAAAATGGCATAATTTACCAAATGACACATAATGACAACAGTCATAATAAAAATTCATAAAGACTCTTCCATGTTCATGCCAGATGTCACGTCATGGTTATGACAATGTCATGTCAGTCTTATGTACCAAGGCCAACACATCATTCTCTAGACTTCAGAAAACATCTTTGTTTAGTACAGATCCCTGAAAAAAATAACACACCATAATCATTTTAATGTGTTTTTCAATGAAAATGAGAATAATGATGTAAAAATGATCCTTTCCTTTAATACTGCAAATCATATCGCAATTGCGATATCAGTCAAAATAACTGCAATAAGATATTTCTTCAAAATCGTTCAGCCCTAATGCTCACCCCTGCAAACAAAGTGTTACCTCCGTTTCAGTTAGTTTGTTATATTGGACTTCTATACTGACGTACATACAGTTTTATCTAACTGACATAATGATGGTTTAGGAAACACAGGACAGACCAGCTAAATGAATGTCCTTACGCTTGTTCATTTGTTGCACTGGCCACTCAGACAGTAAGACGCGGAGGTACTGACAGTAAAATAAAACAGGCTGACATCACACAAACAACACTGCTTAATTCATGTTGAGTTAGTACTAGTTTATCATTTGACCTCAGATCTTTCCTGGCACTTCTGTCCTATGACTGTATATTTGTTCTAAGTATGTCTATTCATTTCAGTCTTCGGGCAGCAATATTCTTTTATTGCTCTGTTAAAACAGCTATTCTAGCCCCTTTTGATACTGGATTTTTGAGGCTGATGCCGACACCCACATTTAACAACTTAAATATCTGATAATAATATATCTGCCAATTTGTTTTTTCCCCCATTTTTTCCCAATATACAGGCATTCTTCATGTTTTACGGTGTCAGTGGTTAGACCTTGCTCACCTGCAGAACACACTGGGAGACAACACCCTCTGGTACTTCAGGGAACTTCTGGCGCAGGTCATGCAAAACCTGAATGTCAATCTGGTGGCTTCCCTGGGCCATTCGTATGTTGCCAGGTCAGGACTGCTTGTTCTGTTCAGCGCACTGGGGCGTCAGTGGTGGCAGCAAACCGCCTTCATCTTGAACATCTTCTGAAAAGAAACAAGAGAAAAAAGGAAAACGTCTGATGAGAAATAAAGTTACACAGAATCCAATCTTCAGTAGGGAATCTCCACATATTCATATGAGCTGGAGCAGTCTGTGTTTTGTTAACTTTCAACAAAAAAGTACGCACGTCCAAGTAGCAGGGAAGGAGCCAATGTGGTCTACTCCAACTCCACTCTACAAGACGTCCATGAGACATTTGAGGTTGTCTATTTCATTATGTCTGGGAACTTTCAAAACAAAATTTCAGAGATCCTCAATGAGAATAGATGGCATTCATTTCAGAAGCCCTCCTCCCCACAAAGCCCCTTAATAAAAGAGTAGCAGAGGGAGGAAACCACCTCTGACTGACTACTGGGAAAACCAGCCTTTCCAACTGATCTTAACATCAACATTCACTTATTAAGGACAGCAGGGGGGGCGGGCGAACAGTAGTCTGGTCTGGAAGCAAAGCTCCACATAAAGATCTGTTAAGCTCCAACGTACGACAGCTCTGCAGAACAGCTGATTCCTGAGAATCACTGCTTCATTTCTGACACTGCAGCACAAAGGCTGTACACAGTGTTTGCCCCTCACACACATAAATCTGAGCCACATTCATTTTTTATTTATCCCTTAACGCTAAATTAACCAGGGACAAGGATTTTCCAAAGGGCACAATAGCATACTTTCTGCACATTCAGAGGAACTCGGAGTTAATGTTTAAAAGCAAGACAATGGTGGGGCTTGTGTGCAGCATTTTTCTGCGTGCTCTTGTGCTCCACTTTGCCAATAAAGATGCTGATGCCGGCTTATGTTGCTACAACAGACAAAAATTGACAGATGGATTAAGGATAAAAAACTGCATGTTGACATGAATTCTGAAACTGCACAGCGCTGCTACAGAATTGGGAAGAAGACAGCTTTGGCTTAAAACACAAGTATGAGAAAACATTTCTCCTTCAAACTCAAGAGGTCAAAAACCTCAGTCATGGTTTTTCTTTTGTTCTTATTTAGGCCTAATGATCTTGCAATGATACATGCAAACTAACCAACCAAACAAACTGCCTCCTGACATGGAACTGACAAACTAACCAAAGCCACCCATGATCTTTCTGCTCTTAATTTAACTAGGATATTTTTGTGCCCTAATGCAGTCATTCCCAAAGACTGGGTCAGGACCCACAGGTGGGTCACAGGAGATTTCATTTCAATTAAACAATTAAAAGAGGAAATTCTGCAAATTTAAGATTTATATCTGCTTTTATAAAGCATCTAAAATGTGTCTACTGTTCTACTGAAGAAAGGAAAAAAACAAGAGGATGTTACTTCTGTCTAAATGCACTTACTTTGTCTCATTTATGAAATAAGTTAAAATGTCCTATGTTTACTCTGATTTCTCAATTTATTTCTTTTCAGAGTGCAAATAACTTGTATGAAGCATGTATTGTACTGTATAGCTGTTGTTGTCTGTTCTTGTGCCTACAGATCTGTCTTGGGAAAACTCAAGTGGATTCTCTGTCTGTACTTATATTTTGTGTCTCTGCTTCTTGGGGGTCTCTTTGGATATGTCTGTCCTACCCTTGTATCTGTTTTATTATTGCTGTTGATGTCTTGTTGCTGTCTATATTGTTTTCCTGATAAAAGGAAATAAAAGCAATGAGACGGCCTGTTAATTCAGCCTAAGTGAATGTATTTCTCATTTCTAAAGTTTACATATGTGTATATATTTTCAGTAAAGCGTCAAGATAATATAGGGTGATGTGGAAATGGCAGTAAAAATGGTCATGAACATTCATTTATTAATGAATGAACTCAGATGAACCAGAATTTATTGATAAGGCTTATTGTGCCTTGGGTTGCAATGGTTTGTCATTTTTAAAAACACCACTATCCTAATATCCTAAGTTGCAAACATTTTTTTTATACTTTGATGTCACATGAGACATGTCTGCCATGTCTAACTCATCAGTCCACATTCCCTCCAAGGACCAATGTGTCAGGCTCAACAATAAGGATACAACAATCACACTTTGGGCAACTGAAACTGGCAACTCACTTGCCCAACTGGGCCAGAGGTGAAAAAGAATGACACACCTTGTTTTTTTTTTTACGATGGAAGTAGCGCAGGTGTGAGCCATATTGCTTCTTTCTCAACTCTGAGTCGCCCATGTGGAGCACCGACTGGGCACTCGTCAGGATTTCAATTATCCTTGAAGCAGGAATTTTAGATGGGTGCCGTTAGAAGATGCAGACAAAACTCAAAATAGGTATTATGTAGCTTGCCACCAGTTTGAGAGCAAGGTGGATAAAATAAAATCAGTTTTCAGGCACATCAAGTTTCTGAAAAACGTCACTGGAGTGCCATAACGACAGCTGACAGCATGTCACTTTTTTTGGCAACAGGGCTGCCAACAACCCCTCCTATGGGGCCTTGCAGGTGCTTGTACAAAACATGAAAACTGAGGTAAGACAGGTAATCACAAAACCGATGATTACCACGCTGCATTGTGTTTCCAAAAAACAACCAAAGAGCAGGACTGACCTGGGTACACAGTGTACATCACTGACATGGCCTGACAAGAGCATTATCTCATAACAGCAATTAAATACAATCGTTTGTATGGGGGCAAGTAAAAATAGACTCCAGACAAGTAGATTTTTGTCCCACTTGCTCATCTCTGGTCAAAAAAGATTAGTAATCACTCCATCAATCATCAGAAAATCAATCGACATTACATTACAGGAGATCCTGTTAAATGCTGGACTATAGTCACTGAAGCACTGATGAAACCAAGTTATGAGTAAGTCTGTTCAACTACAAATCACCAAAACCTCCCCTACTGTGAAGTGCTGCTACCAGCTGCAACATGCAAAACCTACAAGTCTCTGCTTCAGGAAGAATCAAGCTGGTTGACTGACTCTCTGTAAGAGACCTGTTTAAACTGATTGGATTAGGGCTTAAGCTTATAATTATTTCGATTATCAATTAACCAGTCAATTATTTTTCGACTGATTAATCGTTTAGTTTGTAAAATGTTAAAAATGTTCATGACAATTTCCCAAAGTGACGTCTTCAAAATGCTTCTTTTGTCCAACAACAGTCCAAAACCCAAAAACTCAAAGAAAAGCAGTAAATCCTTACATTTAACCAGCAAATGTTTGACATTTTTGCTTGAAAAAGGATTAATTGCTAACCAAAAGAGTTGGCAGTTAATTTTCCAGCAATTTACTAATCGATTAATCGTTGCAGCTCTAGATTACACAGACAAAATATCAGAACACCTCTAGTACACCTCACATTATAGTTCAACAGCCTCCAAAATGACAACAGAGTTGAAAAATGCCATTCAGTGGTTCATCATTTAGCAGGTAAACATCACAAACTCACAGTCATTATGCTGCTGGTGTTAGCTGGTGAGAAAATGAGCAGCTGGTAGGTGTTCACTGACAGTGGTGCTTGGCTGTTTCCTATCCACATTCTATGCATAAGCTATACTCATACCTGGGAGCCGGCCAAGGCAACCGCACTATTTTACTACAAGCCACTGTGCAACTTCACTAGAGCAGCCAAGGCTTTGCTCAAGAAACTTGTATTTGAGTCTCATTCACTCTATGGACATTTTAAAAAGGTAGTCCAGGGATTTGATCTGGCACACATCACTTCTCTAACCATTACCCTATGACAGCGAGGAACGAGAAACGCAGACAGAAGTGACGTGGAAGAGATCAGTCATGAGAACTTAAAGTGTAAGTGCATGACAGCCATGTCTTGTGTTATCCCACACTTTTCTTTTAACCGCACTCTTTCGAAACATCTTCCTGTGGGAGGTTCAGATGCCATTCAAAACACTGTGACACATGAAGCACACCCTGTTCTGCTCTCTGCCGATCAATGCTGTGTGCCGCAGAGTTTAGGAGAGAACGAAGGAGAAGTGAGACATCTCTTGACAGCAATCTCAATACATCAGACAAAGTGAATTTTGAGGACTGAAATAACCCGGAACAAAACTTACAGACACTTGAACACACTTATTTAATGTGAAGAAAAGTCAAGAGTGTGCTTCAGATGACACTGGCCTCTTATTTCTGCCAAGAGGACAAAGTAATTTATCTGAGCAGCTGTGCCTCTGTCTTATCTAAGCTATGAGGATGTGTTACGTCATAACTGTAAAGTCGTAAATCGGCTTTGCAAAACATCCGTATGTACCTGATAACCTTTAGGGTAAAGAAGTCCTGCTTTTATTTCAGAGATCAATCATGGAAAAAGGGAGATGCATTTTCATTTCTGTGTTTTTTTAATAAACAGTGTGTGAAATGAACTAGACGGTTAGAGAACCTTTCAAAAATGTTACACCTTTGTGACAGATTAAGTTTTGGTTACACCTGCTATAACACCCATGACTATAATTTTTATAATAAATCTAATAAATAATATAACCATTGCTTTAAATGGTGCTTATAGCTGTGGATAATTGCAGTTATTAACAATTATTCATAATGCCTTATAATAATAATCATAACACATAGTCTAACAAATGGTAGGGGAAACAACATCATTAAATCCATGCAAGAACAACAAACATACAATGTTGCAAAAATTATTTATTTATTTATTTAATGGGTCATAAAGAAGTGTCCTATTGTCCTATTGGACAACTTCTGGATGATAAACAACTCAATGATGGACATTTACATTCAATTGCTGTAATGTAAGACTGTTTTAATACATGAAAATCATTTTATAACGCAGTGGTTCCCAAACTGGGGGGGTGTGGAGCCACTGCAGGGGGGGGGCAAATTTTTTGAAAGTTTATTTCTGACGATCTTTCCTATCAAGCTCTGTGTGAAAGAGAGATCTCATCACCATCTGCATAATAAAATTTGAAAACCGTCTTTTACACGAGCCTCTTAAACTAACCATCAGTCAATGGTTTTCTTGTCTTTTGCAATACAAGGAAATGGAAAGTTTTGCAATTATGCCATCAGACTGCGGCGTTCATTTTGTGTGTGTGTCAAAAAAGAAGCACAACAAGTAGCATGGACAGCCTCTAAATGCAAACCAGAGGAGAACAGTTTGCCGTATCTCAGATTACATGTTTAGAGCGAATCTTACTGCCTCCAGTTAAAGCATTTTCCATCTCCTCCGGCAGATTAAGCAAATAAAGTTTACAGAAAATGAAGCCTTTCAAGTATCCAACTTCACACAGCACTTTTTGGAGGCTAATACATTATCAGTTTACATCTACCTGTTTGATTTACAGGCCTAGAGGAGCCGTCGCTGCACAGAGCCAGAGAACAACAGTCCACCATTCAGGCTCCGCTCAGCGAGCCGGGCAGCTCCAGCATTGTGGGAAAGGAAATTCACTACTTGGCGGCTAACCCAGTTACAGGTCAACAGTGTGGTTAGATTGTTTCCTGGCTTCAAAAACAAAAAGGTCCACACCTCTTCACTGTACGTAATTATAGGCCTGCAGCCGGCCCATGTGTGGGGGTGGCTCTGAGGGGGGCAGATTAGTCCTTGCTGTCCCTGGAGGCGCTGGTGGAACGGGGCCTGAGGCAGCGCTGCTCTGCCAGCAGAGATAGAGACAAAGCTTCTATTGCTGAGGCTGTTATTCGCCGTGCCAAAGCATTGACCCACAGCCCCACACTCATTTCTGGAGGTAGCAGGCCTGCCATGCTCCATCAATGGGCTCATTCACTCTGCCAGAGGGAATGCACCTAAAAACGTCCAGATCAATTAAAGCCCAAATAAAATGTGGATAAATAATCAACAGGAGGCACTTGGCAGAAAAATCAGCCCGACACCTGATGCTGTGGCCACTGCGATAGCCTGCACAAAACTAGCTGCAGTAAACAAAGAGGCTACACATTAGTAGGAACAAAAAACACACAACAAAATGTCATGCCATTCTCTCTTCAGCATGCAAAGACTGGACACTCTGATCATGATTGTTTGCGACAGCGCTGACCTCGTCAAACCAAATCTTCCAACGATTCCACAGAAATGGTAGTTCAAATATGAAAAACATGAAATACAATGGAAACAGTAAGGATCCCGTTCCCATCTGAACTACAATCAGAAACATCCTCTGCAGCTTTAAGGAGCAGCCCAGCGGCATCGCAAGGAATGTCAAACTGCTGCGTCTTGGTCCAGCAAAATTTAAACAAATAGAGGGACTAATTGGCAGTGGACGCTGTTGAGGGCTGCTGGCAGGCGCCCCAGTCTTCCAAAGAAGCAATGGACGTGTGTGTGTGTGTGTGTCTGGTGCACACACTGACACGTGCACACATGCACATTCACAAGGATGCCGTACTGCTGAGTTGCATACAAACTGCTGGAAGTACTCAAAGGACCAACAGCCAATCACATGTATGAGTCAAGATTTTCAGAACTTATCTTCACCATGAGAAACAGCTAAAATCTCCATTTAGAGTCCTGAGTGACACATTTGCAAAACAGAGATGTCAATGGGATAGTTCAGATTATCTGAAGTGGGACTGTATGAGGTACAGTATAGTGCAGTATAGTATAGGTATAGGTATATTTTATGTATTATCTGCAGTAGATGGTGGTCAGAGAAGCAGAGGGGATTACCAGCACAGAAGCTAAGAAATATACTGCAGCAAAAGAAATTTTAGCAGAGATTTTAGAATATGTTCACAGCTTAACTGTCACGCAGCCTTTTCCAACAGTAAACTGCTGTTTGCTTAGCCAAATGTCACTATTCTCGCTCAAACTCCTTTAGTTAAAACAACTCACAGAACACAGGAGTTGCTGATCTACAGCGGCCTCAATCTGTTTGTTAGTTTGTGTTATTCTGTGACTTCTGTACTCCAAACTAACCTTTTAAAACACCAAAGTCACACAATAACACAAACAAACTAACAGGTCAAGAACTGAACTGAACTAAACAAAGATGATTTCTGAAGTCTAGAGAATGATGTGTTAACCAGGACAGGACAGACCTCTGCAGCACCACAATTTTTAATTTAAAATGGTAGTATGACACATATTTCACTTTAACAAATACTTACACAGTAAAATTTAGATGAAATTTCAATAAATACATTTTCCTGATGAGCCAGTCCACAGCAGTACATTGTTAAGCTCCCTACACCAGGCTGCTTCTACAAACTGGGGGCGTGTCAACCTCCATCTACTCCATCTAAAGCCCAAGTGGATTACATAGTAATGGTAGGGCTGGAACTAATGATTATTTTCATAATTTATTTTCATCATCGATCTGTTGATTATTTTCTTAATTAATCGATTAGTTGTTTGATCCATTAAATGCTGGAAAATGGTAAAAAATGTCAATCAGTGTTCCTCACGATGTCCTCACGTGTCTTGTTTTGTCAACAACACAAAGATATTGAGTTTATTGTCACAGAAGACTAAAGAAACCAGAAAATATTCACATTTAAGAGAGAAGAATCAGAGAATTTTGACTTTTTTCTTAAAAGAAAATAAAAGACTGCTGAAACTCATTAATCAATTATCAAAGTAGTTGGCGATTAATTTAATAATGAATTAATCAATAAATTGTTGCCGATCTAATTGTTGGTTTGTTGGACTACATAATGTTGGAAGACTAATGAGTTTGATGTTGACTGGTGTTAGCTGTGTAGCGTGGTGGTGTTCCCCACACTGCAGCCCTGATGGAAACAAGAGGTCTGCTACACTTTCTCATGTCATTCCTTCTTCATTTTTTTGTGAACTACTCATATATGCTTGTCGTTCTTAAAGAATGCAACTTGATTCATACATTTTTTTTAACATTTCATTCTGATCCAGTGACGGAGGAACCACAGGCCATACCTTGCCTCCCACGGAGCGTAGGCACAGGCTCGCATGGAAACTTTAGTGAGGAGACTAGTCTTAACAAAAGAGCTTTTCGAGTCATCACAAAAGCTGTGACCCACTGAATCAAAGTGATTTCCCACCATATTAATGTCAGGAGTCCGACTAAAATAAACTACAAGATAAACTGCAATTGTGTCATCAATGGAAACTTGAAACAGTTGTGCATTTTCAACCAGATTGTCTTAAAATATCCTTAAACTTCAGTTTGAAAGGTCAAGCTGAGAGAGTAAATCTGGAATCTTATTGCTAGTTTATGTTCTCAGAATGAAAAATTCACCACATTACTGAGATAAATACGTTTTAGACAATAATATTTTCCTTAATCAATTTAAACTCATCATACTAATGACAACAGTGGTGGACAACACATTTACTGTAAGTATGTCAGGCTTACACATGAGCCCCGTACATGAGGCAGCTCTTTTGTTCCAGGCAATGTCTCCAGAACAGAAACAAACCACACTTTATGTGCACAACCCAAATTGCACTCAACTGTGCCATGAAGCCTGGGCCTCACGGCGCACACAGAGCTGGGATCAGCTCTGCGAGGCAGGCTCGGCTTTTAGTTGCCCACTTTTGAAAACAGGGGTATGAGAGTGTTTGTGAGCAAGCGTGTGAGTGAGTGTGCATGGTGGTTGGGGGTGTGTGTGTGTGTGTGTGTGTGCAGGAAATCAAAAATTCTTCAGCACCGCAGCCTGCAGCTGGTGGTTTATTGGAAGCAGGCAAGGGCACCAGCTCCCCAGGTCGACCAACCACTCCCAAGGCACTGTGGGAAACTGGGAGGTCTTAGAAATGTGGGGGAGAGCCTCTCTCCTGAGCTCTCTGTGCAGTCAATGGACTGCCAGTCAAAACTTGTGCCAACTTTTTGTTTTGGCCTGTAGACATTGTAAATAAAGGTTAAAACACTGATTGTGCCTGTGCTGGCTGTGTGAGGAAGGATGAGCAGGAAAGGAGGGCATTTAGAGGCGGTAAGTAGGTGAAGCTGTCTGGCGCTTCCTGCAGTTTGCCTTTCTGTGTCTGAATGTGTGCTTGGACTCAGACCTCCCTCCTACTTTTTTGTCCTCCCCTCTTCCTCCCACCTCTTCAGCACCACATTTCTGTGGGCGATAGAATGCTGAGCTCATCCAGCAGCTTCTGAACGCACAAATGTATGTATTCCATCATCTGCCCTGACAGCTGCTCTCACCTGCACTCACCTCCACCACCGGCTAAATGTTCTCATCAATGAACAGGCCTGGTCAAACGTACAACAGAGGCAATGCTGTACAAAGGGGGGGGGGGGGGGGGGTATGGGTCAGGAGCCGTCAGGGGCCTGCACAACAAAATTCTACACAAAAACTACATAAAATTCAATTTAATTCTAGTAGCCTATAAAAGAAACAATAGCCAAATCCAAATTTCAGGTAGGAAAATAAAGACTGAAGTGAACTTAAGTTTTGAATGAGCACTAATCCATTTTTAATGGCTTAATAATTAACAATACAGATATTAAGATACATACATATTCCTTACTTCTCTAATTTTTGCTCTTTTATTGTGAAATATTAGATAGTTTAACTTCTTCGGGCTTCTACTGTAGAAATGAAACAGTCTGAGAGGAACATCACTCTCAAATCAGACATGGGGGCAGGCTCAACATTACAGACTGCCCCATTGGATGGGGCAAGTAAAATGCCACATCAGGCTAGCAAATCTAGCAACTCACTAAGACTGTACGATTTGGTAAAAAAAAATTATATTGTGATTATTTTGGCTGAAATTGCGATAGCGATATGATTAGTAGAAAAGATCAGTTTTGCATTACAATTTTCATGTTCACTGAAAAAAAAAAACATTAAAATTCTGATGATATAATATTTAATGAGGTCTGTACCAAACAACTCATCTGGAGTACAAGAGTTTTAGGTCAGGTCATCTCTGCAGCACGACAGTACCTCACTGTAATGCTGTTTTCTCACACATTTTTCCTTTTTCAAAAAAATGTTAATTTAGTTCTGCAATTTGGATATTGCACTCACACCATTTTGCGATTTTATTGCAATTTATTGTGCAGCCCTACAACTCACTTGCTGCATCGATGATGGAAGTGGCTAATGAGTGAGCCATCTCACTTCCTTCCCTTCTCTGCATCTCTGCACAGGGGCAGTATCAATTGGGCACTCGTGAGAAAATGGCAATAACAAGAGGATGTGGGCAAAATGAGGCTGTTTTTCAAAGGCATGTCAAGTTACTGAAAACACTGCTAGAGTGTTGGTGCTTATAGGGCTGAAACTAACGATTACTTTCAGCATCAATTAATTTGTCGATTGTTTTCTCAATTAAGCAATAATTAATTGACGAAATATTAACACTGAGGCATGTCAGATAATATACAGCAGCTACCACAGCATGTTATGTTACCACGTCCACTAGTGACTTTGTTGATATTTGATAATCACTTACAAATAAAACAGGGGAATTAAATATTCACTTCAGGTAAGTGAAAGAAAACGTTGCTCCCAGGGGGCCATGAGTAACTACTGCTTCATGGTCCTTCAAAATAACTGGATGATTGTACCACTGATTTGTTTCACACCACATAATTTATTGTTTGACACCACATTTGCACAGATTTATTCAGGAAAAGACAAAATGTGTAAAATATGTGGAATATGCTCAACACTGTGCCTATAGCACATCTGCAACATCTGTCTGAAGCAGATCAGCCATTGGTTTATAGTAAACTATTTGCTGCTGAAAAAAGATGGCTGAAACAATTATTGTTATTTTAGAAAAATATGCAGTTGCTAGTTGTTAGAATTGAGTGGAATGAGTAGATGAGTAGAGTAGAAATGAGTAGAATCACAGATATATTTAAAACTCACTCCCCCGCCTCTACAAAGACTCATTCTTTTCACTGTGGTCTGCAGTTCTTCTTTTTAGTGGTCCAACACCTGCTACAAGTCTCCACATGGGAATAAAGATCATTTCAAATGAATGAATGCAAGTTAAATATATCCTGTGGACTTGTCATTATAATCAAACACATTCACATTCTCTTCTCTTGCAGTCCCCTTCTTTGTTATTGTAGCGGTTTATAGATGATCAATTAATCGGTCATTAAGAATTTGATCGATCAAGTAAAATCTAATCAATCTAGTATGAAACAAAGATCTGACATATAACAGGTTTTTTTTTTACTGACTGTGCTCTGCATGGTGTCTGATATTTAACTGTATGTGTTTAACAGGTAGGTCTTTATGTCCTCATATCAGAACCAGATGGATATATCAGCCCGATGTTGGCACATTACAACTATATCAGCCTGTATCAGTATCAGATATGTCATGTCTGACATGCATTAACACAGAAAGTTTTCTTCAGCAGAACAGACTGCAGATTGTTTTCATTTGTTCAGGTTACAGGCAGGATTTTATGTATATTTGATCATTTTTCTTGAGTTTAATATACATTTTGCCCTATTTGGTTTCTTCTATTTATACTTATTTGTAATAATTTACAAATATCAGTGAAAGTTTAAGTGCCCTGATATCATTTTGGAAAACAAAGGTTATCACTTAACTGTAAAATATCCTGCCTTGCAAAAAATGTGTTTATTTATTTATTATATACTCTTTATGTTATATTCTTTATCAAGAATACTGGCAGATATATTGACATCAGAATATGTTACTAAAGCCTTGATTGAGGGGGAAAAACAAATTTGGTATCGTTTGGTATGAGCATTCGTAGCAAGGTTTGTCGTAGGCAACTGGACTTGATAGAGTAGAGAAGACGTTTCGCCTCTCATCCAAGAAGCTTCTTCACTTCTGAAGAACTGAGAATCTTCACAGACATTTGGTATGAGCAAATTTCAAGCAATTTTTCATGTTTTTGTAATAATGATTAATAGATTGTTAATGTTATCAATAATCAATGACGGAAAGTGCTTACAATTTCCAACCCTACTGTGTAATAATAATGATCTTATTTTATGTTATTTTAAACACAATGCAATATTTGCTCCACCACAGGGCTGGGCAATATATCGACATTGTATCGTGATATAAGACTAGATATTGTGGTATATTGTGGATATCATTATATCATGATATAACATAAGTGTTGTCTTTTCCTGGTTTTAAAGGATGTCATTTTCTGAACCTATCAGACTGTTGTAGCTGTTCTATTATTTACCTTTACCCAGTTGCTTATTATTTAGCAAAAAATGTCATTGGGTTGATATTTTGTGAAAGTACCAATTGTCATCCCCACAATATTGTCACAATATCAAGGTAT
Organism: Lutjanus campechanus; assembly: GCA_027495735.1. Classification (NCBI taxonomy): domain Eukaryota; kingdom Metazoa; phylum Chordata; class Actinopteri; order Lutjaniformes; family Lutjanidae; genus Lutjanus; species Lutjanus campechanus. The sequence goes on from JAJHUR010072750.1 coordinate 14,194, forward strand.
TTGGTCGAAGATATTGTGATTTTTACTCATTTTATCCCCTCATTTGCTTCCACCCCTTGGAGTACAAAACACGTAGCCAGTCACAACCTGCATGATCAGTAATTATCAATATTGACTGATATTAAACTTCACTATTGTGATATGTATTTCAGCTATATCGCCCATGCCTACTCCACCATTCATTCTGAATTCTGAAATCTGATGCCCGGCAATAATAGTGACAGTTTGACTTGATTCTCAACATTTTGACTTTATTCTCAAAATGCAAAATTAAAAAAATCTTCCTCCTCATTTTCACCTTATGCCTGGCTGTAATACTCTTCTGTAGATTTATAAAGACATCGTGTTTTCTTACAGTCACTGTGAAATGTATTCAAATTACAAAAGAACATTTTTTGTGTGAATGACGGCTTTGAGAGCTGTATACTTGCTGACCTGTTAACTCTGGGGAGAGTAGAAATGTTCTTTCCAAATGCTTCCAGACAATAAAATGTAAAAAATGAGGTTAGTCTAGCCACCCCCAGAGAGGACTTTTCTCTTCCTTCTTATTATGGATTTATGACATACTATGAGCCATCTTCCAACTGCATGTTTACATGTGGAAACAGATGACCAGAAGGTCAAATATCCATAACCACATAAATGAGCTTATCTTCACAGAGCTGTGTCGTCTTCGTGGTATGAACGAGATGCAGAGTTAAAGCATAGGCTTACACAGTTTAAGTAAACACACTGCGAGAAAAATGCAAATGTATTCAACAAGAAGACGCGTCTGGTCTGCATTAGTGGAGATACTGACTGAGAATTTAAATGAACATTGAACAGCATGAAAGTGATTCCCAAGCAGCTCTGCCAGGCTGATCGTAAATAAAACATTACTCAGTGACAGCGGATGGTTTGTGCTGGTTAAAGCAATGAGGCAGGGCTGCATGTTACTACACATGATATGATAATGAGAAGTTCCACTGCTTATATAATAAGAAATAATTCAATCACGAATAATCACAGACAACACTGTCATGTTTTATTGTTTTACACCATAAGATCATAGTGGACGTAATGAGGAGCATTCACCTACAAGAGCGCCTGTGTATAACCATTGTGGAAAAGTGGAAAAAGTTATTTTAGGTAAAGATTCTGTGACTCATGGCTATTTAATTATGACTTATTAGACTAGAGCTGCAACAATTAATTGATAATCAATCATTTATTAAGTTAAACGTCAACTACTCTGATAATTAATCATTTTGAGTCTTTTTTTTATTAAAAAACTGTGAATATTTTCTGGTTTCTTTAGTCCTTTATGACAATAAACTGAACATCTTTGTGTTTCGGACAAAACAAGACATTTGATAATGTCAGTTTGAGCTTTGAACAACAGTGATCAGTGAACAGTGATGTTTCTCCATTTTTTTAAATTTTTACGGACCAAACCACTGATCGATTAACAATCTACTAGTCGAGAAAATAATCGTCAGATTAATCGATGATGAAAATAATCGTTAGTAGCAACTCTAAAATAAGACTAATGTCTATTAAACATTTATCTCAAACAAAGTATCAACTTTTTACAGAATTCAGGTTTCTGGCATCTGCAAACATTACAGCCAGAAAACAGTTTTATATTAATGAGACACGCTAGGAGGATTTGAAACCCTGTTGTTGTTTGGGGTGTACCCACTCACTGATCTGCTGTTACAAGTATAAGTACTCAGGGAACGTGACAAACCTGCCTGGGCATCTGACGTAGCAGTCTGCTAACTTGTTGCTCTCGCTACAGCAACTTTAGACTGGAAAAAACAAAACAAAAAAAAACCATGCACGTAAGTTGAAACTCGTATGTAAACCAGTGGTGAGTAAGAAAAAGTAAATGCTGCATGCAATTTAAGGTATGAGTAGAGGAAAAGTTCACTAGCCACTGGGCTAATTTATGCAATGTAAAATGCCACAGGCTTAAAGGTAATCATTTTGACTAGCAAAAAAAACAAAAACAAAGTTGTTTTATCAAAGAAACTGAGCTGAATTTTAGACTTTTGTTAGCCTAAATGTCATCGCTGTTGTTGTAAAGTCATGTTTTCTATGTGTTAGTGGAGTCAATTTAAAGTAGCGCTGCAACAATTAATCAAGTCATTGATTATAAATCAACTATAAAATTTGCTATTTTGATAATCAATTACTCATTCCTGGTCATTTTTCAATAAAAATGTCCAAATTCTGTGATTTCAGCTTCTCCAGAGTGAAAATTTTCTGGTTTCTTTAGTCCTCTCTGAGAGTAAACTGAATATCTTTGTGTTTTGGACAAAACATGACATTTGAAGATGTCATCTTGGGCTTTGGAAAACACTGATCAGTGATTTTTCACTGATCTAAATGACTGAATAATTGAAAAAAGTGTTGTTCTGACACTGTTCCAGTATTGGAAAAAGCCTCTGATACAGCCTAAAATGAAGTATTGGTATCAGCGAGTCTATGCACCAATCCAATATCGTGTATTTTAATAACCCTGGAATGGGACACTGCTGTGAAGTAGGTCATTTTCTTATTCCCAGGATGGCAAAGTTGTGTTCTACGTCATTAATTCTCAGTATGTATTTGTTCATGAATTTTATAAAGGGTTTAACCTGAGCCAGGCCAGACAACAACAATAACAGTCATGTCTAAGGATGATAACAATTAATAAGTGATTGATTAACTGTTCATTAAGAATTTGATCAACTGAGTAAAATTTAATTGATCTTCTATCAAACAAAGATCTGAAAGCAGCAGTGATTATTTTCATGGTCGTGCTACACATACGTATTATCAGATACTTAAGTATACAGTATGTGTTTAATATGCAAGCTGTGACGACGTTAAATGTCCTCTTTCATCCAACCAACAGTCCAAAACATTTCATTTACTGTCAGAAATGATGAAGAAAAGCAGAAAATCCACACATTTAAGAAGCTGCAAACAGCAAACTTTTGATATTTTTGCTTGAAAAATGACTGAAGCAATTTATCTATTATGAAAATAGTTCATTCAATTGATTAATCAACTAATCATTGCAGCCAGGGGTGGGCGGTATAAACGGTATACAGTAGAAACGATATGAATTTGGAAACGGTAGAGATTTTGACTATACCGGCCTACCATGATATAAAGAAGTAATCAGGTTAGCAGGAAGAAATTGTAATGTTTGTCTTTTACTAGGGCTGTCAAAGTTAATGCAAATTCCTTTTAACGCCACTATTTTATTTAACGCGCATTAACGCACGTTCTGTTATATTGGCCTGATCAATAGTTTGAATCAGCAGCTGGAAATGAATCAGCTCGCAGCTGCGAAGACGCGAGCTTCTGTCACCCGACAATGTAAACAGGTTTGTCTGTTTAAGCGACTGGCTCAGCGCAAATAAACAGTATAAGAAGAAGGAGACGAGCGAGTGCCGATCGAGCTGCAGCTCCACATGAAACCAGGTAAAAGTAAAAATAAGTCTGAGCAGAGAGAGAGGGAGAGAGCGTGTGAGTATGGACAGATGTGTCGACTTGATATAAAAAACTTTCATGATCATGAATCATGTTATTAACGTGCACGTCTGTGGTGCATGATTTTTTTTACTCCAAGTCCGATTTATGTACTTTTAAATACTTAATTATTTCATGCCGATCATTCATAACAGTGAGGGAGGAGAGACGAGCTGCAGAGAGGAGGGAGGGAGGGAGGGGGAGCGAGTGTGTGAAGCACCGACCGACATAAAAACTTTACTGATGATGAATCCTGATGTTACTGTACAGTTCTGTGGTTTAAACACTACAGATAAAAATATCAGTCTTTCTAAAGTCCAAACTGACGATGCTGGTCTCCTCCACAAAACGTTTGTGACTGCGCTGCGTTATTATAAGTCATGATGAAGA
>JAJHUR010072750.1:18107-36651 GCA_027495735.1 Lutjanus campechanus
TGATTTTTTTTACTCCAAGTCCGATTTATGTACTTTTAAATACTTAATTATTTCATGCCGATCATTCATAACAGTGAGGGAGGAGAGACGAGCTGCAGAGAGGAGGGAGGGAGAGAGGAGGGAGGGAGGGAGGGAGGGGGAGCGAGTGTGTGAAGCACCGACCGACATAAAAACTTTACTGATGATGAATCCTGATGTTACTGTACAGTTCTGTGGTTTAAACACTACAGATAAAAATATCTGTCTTTCTAAAGTCCAAACTGACGATGCTGGTCTCCTCCACAAAACGTTTGTGACTGCGCTGCGTTATTATAAGTCATGATGAAGAGTCCAGACTGTCTCTCCTCTTCATCTCCTCGGTGTGTGTCTGTGTGCAGTTTGCTGTCTGCTCAGAGTGACACTGATGCAAATGATCCTGCTGCATTAATACAAAAACATGAATATCACACATGGTTTTATCATTATATAGACTGAGCTGAATAAAGGTGAGGATTTTTCTCATCAGATGACAATATTTTATTAAAGAAATAAACTATTATTAACAACAATAATAATATTAAATAAATACATAAATAAATAAATAAATAAATAAATAAATATAAATAGTAATCTTTTTCTAAAATATTCTTTTTAATTTTTTGTTACATTGTTTGGAGAAAGATCCGTTACACAGCTTCAAAATTACTTGAAAGGTTTTTTTTTAACTACGTTTTTGCACGATAAATGTTCTTAAAATGGCATTCTATATATTATCTATATATTTTGAAGTGTGTTTATTCTGCTGCAATGTATCTGCTATGTGAGTATGTTCAGAAACAGTCATTTTGACATATATATACAGAAGAAAAGAATATATCGCAATATATATTGTTATCGCACATGCTTCAAATTATACCGCAATATAAATTTTAGGCCATATTGCCCAGCCCTAATTGCAGCTCTAATGTGACAAATGTTTACAGTTGAGTTAATTCCATTTGCTGTTGAAATCGATTTGTTGGTGTTGAAAATTCTGAAAAATCTAGTAAGAGAGTTTTTGAGTTGAAATATTTTATCACTCACTTGTTGTGCTCACAAGGATGAGATTAAACTTCCATGATCAAAACTTGACTCCACCTAGTTTGATTTCAAGTTCATCACTCAGTTAAAAAATGTTAGTTAAGATTGATTGAGGGGGAAAAAACAAACTTGGTATAGCAATTTTTTTTTATGTGTCTTATAATAAGATCAATTAATTGATCACTAATTTTACCAATGATTGATTAAGGAAAGTCCTTACAATTTATAACTCTAATCATGTCACATCCGTCCAGAGTTACAGTCGTGTAAAGCCGTTAAAAAAAATTCAAACTACACATTTAAATACGGCTGAATTCAACTACAGAAACTACAACACTGACCATAATGTACAGTGTTATTTAAATAACAGAGCACTCTGCATTCCTTCAGAATTGAAAAGGTTAAGGTCACAACATGAACCACACTGACATGCAGTAATGACAAGAAAACTGCTCCAGAGTTGATCACAGGAGGCTCATTTTCTGGTGCCAGTGAAGCCACAGAGCTGAGTGACACAGCAAACAGTCAACAGACGCCCTATTGAGAAACATCAGGAAGTCAATCTGTGGCAGTAAAGAACTGCTCCTGCCAGGCTGGATCTGCATAATTATACATGGCATTTTAATTTGGATTTTCTTTCCTCAACAAGGATTTACGAATCAGAAATATCAGATTCTATCCATTCATTTAATAGAAAATGATAAGTTACAATTTCACCAAGATGATTTCTCTATGAGCTTCCCGAAATCTGCTGCAGATTCTCTCCAAACTAGTTTGTTTGCAAATACAAACCATCTCTATAATGACCTCTGTAAATTCAGACTGGCTCATTCTTTGGAAAAGAAAATTGTTCCAGAAGATGAGACAGAGGCTTGATAGAAGGAATAAAGAACCAATCTGAGAATAGGAAAAACTGTAACAGGACAACAAAGCATCCTTGCGAATGTCTGACAAACAAAACCATCACAGAAACATCACAACCACAAAGTCCTTTAAAGCCTGACCCAGATCCAAACACACCCAGAGCACCTTGACTGTGAGTCAAGAGAGTGAGAGGCAGGGATCTACACACCCCGCTGCCACTTTAGAACACATCAGGGTCCAGTGAAGGGCTGCAACTAATGATTATTTCCACTGTTGATTAATCTGTCGATTATTTTCAATGATCAGTTAGTTGCTGGGTCTATAAAATGTCAGAAAATGTTGATCAGTGTTTCCCAAAGCTCAAGGTGACATCCTCAAATGTTTAGTCCACAACCCAAAGAATTTCAGTTTACTCCCACAGAGAAGTAAAGAAACCAGAAAATATTCACTTTGAAGAAACTGGAAACAGGAACATCCCTAATCATGATAAGAGACTAGATATCTTCTTATCTTTTGGATTAGGGACTTTTCTGACAACTAATTTGGGGAAATTTTTGTGTTGATAAAGGGCTGTTAATGTAGCTATGAGCAAACCTCATTAGATGCTTGTAAATTATGGATTAGATAATTGTCTAATGAACTGAACTGAAGGAGGGGGATGTGACGGTCCCTAGGCCTTTGAACTACTTTCAGTTTGGTTTCCTGAGACCTGGGAGTGGCTCATTGGGAGACCTGAGTTGGTGTGAATGCTCACCTTTATCTATGGGTGCCTGAGCATTCAGTCTCTCATCTTTGAGTCACTTGGTGTATTTGGTCTTGGGTTATTTGGTTTTTGTGTTTGTTGTTTTACACCAAACACATTCACACTAGGTATACACCAGTTGACCAGTGAGAGACCAGCGTGACCATCCCTGACCAGTGACCCGCCGGTCAGTGTCACTTTACCAATTCTGTGGCAGCCAAATTCACACACATGTTCTGCATGATGGCCACATCCTGCGTGCAGCAGACACACTGACCGTAACGTCACAGCCACAACAGTACTGTTCACAGCAGCACAGACACATGCTTGCATGAAGTTGGTGGTAGCAGTCCAAGAACAGAATAAAGAGAAGACAGACAGTATACAAGAAGACGTAGCAGCTGAGCAGCTGACGATGTCACAGAACAGCTGTAAACTTTCTAGCCCTTCTTGCTAATGTTAGCCAGCTGCTGACTCCTGTTGACAGACTGACAGTTACCACCTCCTGTTCTGGCTGAACAATAAACAACCTGTATTGATGCGTCTCCTCAAACATTTTCTCATTCAGACTTGTTTACCTTCTGCTTCTGTTTTTTTCACTGTAAAGTTTTACTACAGCAAACTGTTCAACTGCGTCAGTCTCCGGGTTGTTTAAATCTGGTTCCACATGAGATCATGTGAAATCACGTCCCATGAGGTTCCATGAGATCTCGCAAGACCCTGCTCCCTCTAGTACATAATTATTATATTAATATAATAATACAATAAGGCCTGGCTGCAACCTGGAGCAGTTTTGGAGAAAATGCTAAATGGCATTTAATGAATATTTTGTAGTCAGTGTTTTATTATGAACATCCAATTTCATTTTACAAGAAAACTTGCAAAAATGTTTGTGAATGCTTTCAAGTATAGGTCTTAGAAAGACTAAAAATTGGAATCTGCTGAATTGGACCCTTAAAAAATTGGAATTGGTTCATCTCTAATTCACACATCCTTACACTACACACATTACTGATGAACTTGCATACTTGCATACATAGTTAATTTAGTTTAAATAAATTAAATTAGTTCAAATAAATTTATGTTTTTCTACTTTTCTACCTACCTTTGAGCCAGGTCATGACAGTACTAAAAAGCAGATGTAATAAACTATGCCCAATGCAGTTTTTAATCAAGACATAATGAGGATTTACATTCTTGATCACAACATTATGAAGGTATAAAAGTGCAGCTGCTTAGTGGGAGCCTGTGCAACAATCCTCCACCTCTGCACAACAGTTGTTTCTGAGGACCCTCCTCCCTGCTTTACTCTCCTCAGGCATTATATGTCAGGACCACAGCCTGTCTGAGCCTAAAATAGAAACCTCAGCAACATGAAAAGTCTTATCCTAAACCACTAATCTTTTTGTTTGGTTTCTTCCGAGAAAATCTGAATTAAAAAAAGAGGGCGTGAGCAATCTACAAAGTAAAAATTAATAAGTGAAAAGAAACAACAAGCGTGGAGTAATGCTGGTCTCAGCGGGGCACACTGCGCAGTGTTTTTCCTTACATTGTGGAAACATTAATTGCCAGCTGACAAGCCCCAACACAGACTCTCATTGAGCAGGTATAGTAGAATCTATAAGCTACACTTTCCAACCTCACTCACAGGAAAGATAGGAAACGTGATAGAGGTTATTTTTCCAGCCATAAAACATTCAGCAAAACAGCAGTGTCCACACCATGTGAGCGTGTACATTACTTTCACACCTTATTGGGATAGCGTGCTTGGAAGGAGGCTTTACTAACTGTTGGCACTTGTTTCAAGTAGTGCAGTATTCTTCCAAATACTACCAGAGGCCAAGAGGAGGGTGGAGATTTCACCCGACCAATCAAAGTCGAGACAATGGGAGAAAAAACTGCAATGCAAACCTTTAAAATGGGTATATAAAGCAGTTGGATGCATGTCTGAGCACTTTATATCACAAAGTCAGCAAAGTACAGCAGCAGGGCTCTGGCCTGACCAAACACTGATTCACTATTGGCTTTCTGCTCCATATATTCTTATTTATTATTCCCATCACTGCACGTCTTGGTGGATCCTGTTGTATTTGGACAGCCGCTGAGACAGCTTTAAGTTTTGTCCAGAGAAAACTCTTCAGATCTTCCTCCATAACAACGCGCTGTAACAACAAGGTGTGGGGCAAATACTGGGAAACTGTGAACGCAGGATGCAGATGAGACAGATTTTGTTTGTGAGCATCAGGAAGAAGTGACAAGACACATAAAGGCATTTTCCTGTCCTCTGAGAGGGCTGAGAGGTTCAGTGATGCAGCAGCGAGTCACAAAAAGCTGCTGCTCTTCCTATTCCCCCTAACCCAAACACAACCCAAACTCAAGCTGCCCTCAAACTGATCCAGACAACTGCCAGCCACACAGACTGCAACAACCAATCTATCAGTCAACTATTAATCTATTATTAAATTACTTTTTGGTTTCTTTACTCCTCTCTAACAGTAAACTGAATATCTTTGGTTTGTGAGTAAAACATGACTTTTGAGGACACTATGGTAGGTTTTGGGAAACACTTACTGATAATTTTCACTTTATTTTATGCCATTTTAAAACAAAGAACTATTGATCGATTAATCAACTTTGAAAATAATCATTACTTGCAGCCCTACAACAGTACATTTCTTCTAGAGCAGAAGCGATTAGTCAATCAAACAAAAAAAAGAGTGTTTTGATAAACATTTCATCATTTCATTTTTCAAGCAAAAATGTCAGACGTGCTGGATCCAGCTTCTTAATGTGAGGATTTCCTGAATTTTTGGGTTTTGGACTGTTGGTTGGACAAAAGAAGCAGCTTTAAAACGTTACTTCGGGCTCCGTGAAATTGTGATGAGCATTTTTCACTTTTTTTTTTTTTACATTTTATAGACTAAACGATTAACCACGAAAGCAGTTGGCAGATTAATCAATAATAATATCTGTCCTCATCTCTTCCATTCAGTATATGAACAAATGTGTTTTATTTGAGAAGGAAAATTACCCAAATGAAAAAGTCATGTTCATAAAATCCATTTTTAAATGTGAATAGGTCATGGTTTGTACTTTTACATAATGCACAGTTCCTGTTGAAAACAGTGAAATATAGAACTGTCTCCTCAGATCCACAGTGACGCCATCAAATGTCTTGTTTTGTCTCACCAACAGTCCAAAACCCTGACATATTACATTTCAATGATGGAAAACTTTCCCTGGTGAATACTTTGCACATTCCTCTACAAAATCTGTATAGCTCTTGTATTTATATAAGATAGTAATGTTATATTATTTTGCAATGAGGATGCTTCATATCAAGGTCAATTCACACACCTCTGAGTAAAGCATAGAAATGAAACTCTGCACTTATCTGACAATGTCAGGACAACAATTCTAAGAACAAGCACCTGGTAGATGTCAACAATTAAGCAAGACTTGCTGATCATGGATTCAGGATTATCATTCACCTAAGTGAAAACAGTCCTGCTGCTGATTTGGTAAAAAAAAGTCATATTGTGATTATTTTGACTGAAATTGCAGTATGCAATACGATTGGAGGAAATGATCAGTTTTTCATTACAATTTTCATGTTCACTGAAAAAAAACAAAAACACATTGAGATCCAAATTACAGAACCAGAGCCAAATGGCAATTTTTTGAACAAGGAAAAATGTGAGGTACTGTAGAGCTGCAGGGATGACCTGACCTAAAAATCTTGTTTTCCAGATGAAATAGACCTAAAAAAAATATCACATAATCATCACAATTTGATTGGAATTGTATGGCATATCACAACTGCAATTCCAGTCAAATCAATCACAATACGACTTTCTTTTACCATATCAGGTATAATTTTCTGAAATCTTGAGAAACCTGATATGTAAGCTAAACAGACATTTCCCCTGCATTACTGTGCACAAATTGCACTGTATGTATTCTACTTAGGCCTCAATAGCCCTTCTGATGGTGGCAGATATACATTTTGCACACTAAATTTTTTTGTTCACACACACACATGCTTCCTTGCTTGTTTCACATCTACTGCTACAAGTCCACTCTCAGGGAAACACTGAATCCTCATACTGCAGAAGCTAGAAGCAGAGAATGTTTGGTGTTTTAGCTTTATAGGCTTAACTGATGGTACAATTACTAAAACAGTTACAGATTAATTAGTTAGTTGTAGACCTGTAACAATTGATTAATTATTAAATTAATTGCCAAATGTTTTGATAACTGATTAATTGTTTGACCAATTTTTTAAGATAAAAGGTCAAAAAGATATTTGGGGACATTACAGCTTGAGATCTGTGCCCAAACCTGACGGGAGAAATACGGCTTACGTCGGGTGTGGGCTGTATTATTATTGTTATTACTATTATCATTATTATTATTATTATTATTATCATTATTATTATTATTACTATTATGATTACAGCAGTAGTAGTATTTATTTATTTATTTATTTCTCTCCCCAGTTTTGTTGTTGCCAAATCAAATCCCCCCATGTATTAGAGGGATGCCTGTTAAGAAAAATGTTGGGCTGGTATCAGGTTCAGGCTGAAATATGCTAATGAGGGACGGGTTCGGGTCATGTTTAGACAAAATTCAACTTTTCAGGCCCGATTGGAAAATACTGATCAACATTTTTCAACTTTTTCTAATATTTTGTAGGCAAACAACTAATAATCGATTAATTGAGCAAATAACCGCTCGACTATGAAAATAATCATTATTTGCAGCCCTTGTTAGCTGTACAACAGAAAACTAATCAACTAATCATTTCAATTCTAACTCATTATACAGACTATTCAGACAAGGCTAAATCCACTATTTCCACTATGTGGCTGCTGACACTGAGATTACTGATGAATATTTTATCATGTAATCCAAGAATTATTCCCACTGATCATTTAAACACCAAATACAGTAATGATGAGTTAAGGATTTCAGATGTAAAGCCTTAAAAACAAGGCGTCATTTCAGATTAAGAACATCTGTGAAATGAAATGGGCTTGTATACAGATTTAGAAACACATTTTTTTCCCAGCAGGCCTGACTCAGGCCTTTAAGTGAGAAAAACTGACCAGACATAACCCGACTGTTGGTAAATTTAGGTTACGGGCAGGTGTGTTTGTTGACTTTGCCAGAGGTTTTGGCAGGTAGCCGTCCATCACTGGAAGGACTAACCCTGCCTTCATGTGTTTGTCCAAAGCTCCCATTTACCAGCTGTCAAGTAGCAATTATAAAGCCACTGTGTTCTGCTTCTGAGTCACAAACACAGAGAATGTCTGAGGAAGACAGGAGCAGGGAAACTATCATTCAACTTGAAGGAACATTCATAGTCATGTTCTTGTATTTCTAGAACTTCTAACAGTGGTTTCACAGCTTTAGTGGTTGCTGAATACTGACACGCAGTAGGCGGCGAGGCTAGTGGGGACATTGATCAGCCAGAGAAGCTCTGCTTTCTCTGATCGCAGCAACTCTGCAGTCTATCCACAACAACGAGTCATGCAGTGACTCATGGACATGTGGCAGAGTGAACCTGCTGGCTGCTACTAAAAACAACTGAAGACCAGCTGAGTTGTAAGTGGAAGTAGTCTGTGAACTACATTAACCAGGTACGTAACATTCAAAGCCTGTTACAGTTTACAGAAGTGAGAGACTGACCACTGCCCTGCTCACAACACCACAACTGCATATTTTGTCACATCGCAGATGAACTGAAGGAAACCCAAGTTATGTTAAAAGTGATTTGATACCAGCGAGGGTTGGGAGGACATGGACAGCAGTGGGGTGGTGGGCTAAAAAAAGGTTCAGAAACAGTTGGTTATGATAGATTTTCCGCCAGGAGTTTTTAAAGGCTGCGCAGCTTTACTGGCCAGCTGCGTGGCAGCAGATTCCTCCACTACATGATTCACTATTACAGATTATTTGTCAGTTTAAGAGCCACAGTTACGACCTCTCATACTATTTCTGCTGCTGGCTGCCTCATTAAGCACTGCTTCAGCTTGGGAATTCATTGGCTTAACTTTAGCCTTGCATCAAACCCATGCAAATCAGAATGGGGCACAAGTTGAAGCTTAGTGCTGCAGGAAGCATTTAGATATGCAGATCAGTAATTATGAGCAAATCAAACTGGAGAAATTCTAAATTGAAAATGTGCTTTTAATTCGGCAGATTCGGGGAAAACAATGCAGTGTATTGACTGCTGGGACACTGTATTTAAACTCAGAATCATGAGTAACAGATCTTCATAACAGTCTGGACGTTGACTAATACCTGGTTTGTAGTCTGGTACGTTAACAGCCTTCTATGCCCTGTCCTTGAGATAACAAAGCTGCATACAAAAAGCAATAAATACCAGACATAACTTCCATGTCAATCCCATTCCACAGCCCCACCTTCAAGAGGAAGTCTCTCTCACACACACACACATCCACACACACCTCCTTCTCAGTGGTGCAACAATGCAGACACGCAAACAGAGCATGCCATCTCCCTCACAGCTCACACCCAATATTTCCTGTAAAACAAAACAGGTTTTAAGACGTTGAAATGTGCACAGGATACATACTTGAATTTTCTTTCAAAGTGCCCTGCTTAACATTTACGCATTTCAGAATAGATTACTGCAAACTACAGTTGCAACTAATGATCACTCTACAACTGATTAATCTGCCAATTATTTCTTCCAATAATTGTAAAATAATTTAGTCTGTCAGTGTCAAAAGTAACGACAGACAGACCGGCATCATTACTGAGCCCCAGGTGATGTCTTTAAAGGTCATTTTAAGCAACAAATGTAAGTATCCAGTTTAGAACGATATAGGTGACAAAGTAAACAAAAAAGCCATGTGTTAACTTGAATAATACAAACCTGTAACATTAATTAGAGCTGGAAAGGAGCTATTTTAATAGGCAACTAATATTTTAAGTCATTGGTTTTCAAAGTGGGAGGCGGGTCTCCCCAGGGAGGCTCCAAACAGCTTCAGGGGAGGCTCCGTGAATAGAAGTAAAAACATATTAAAGGTTAAAGAGTCAGTCCAGAGATACAACAGTGTAGTTTTGGGGAGTTTTGCTGTTTTTTCCACTTTCCCAGAGTCAGAAACTAATGACTACCTTTGGTCAGACCTTTTTTATGCATTTGGTGCAGTCTGAAGTTACAGCATTAACAGCAATATTACGCTATATTGACTCAATTGCTGAGTGTCTATAGGGTTAAATAACATTATCATAGTCACATAAATACCCACCCCACATGCAATGGAAACAGCATTATAGACCAAACAGTTTCAACTGATCTGTACATTTACAGCTTTCTGCTATTCAGTGCCTTGCTCAAAGGCACCTCCATTCCAGCTGCTGAGGAACAGGAAAGCATTCCTCATTTCTCAGCTGGCCTGGGATTCAAACCGGTGACCTTCCAGCCCGCTGTAGCTTGAGCTTGGGTGGTGGTGCCGTCTCTCAACACTCACTGCGAGCCAAATGAACACAATGAGACTGCTTGCACTCAGGCGCTTAGCGATGACATGCCAAGTATGCACCAGCCAAATCTTCACCCTTTATTGCCTTACGAAATGCACTTACTGTATGTCATCATGCTCTTTGAAGCACACAGACAGCAGGACATTAGCAGCACTTCTGTCTTTGGCCAGCTCATTCCATCAGTTCACTCCGACGCTCATGGTGTTATCGGCTCTTGCACATAGGGAAAGAGACCTTTTAACCACACCCCCAACACCTCCTTAATGCAGATGCTCAGATTTTGGCTAAGGCTAAAACAGGCCACTAAATATTATAGAGATATCTAATCCATCTGAAAGAATTTCTTCCTTGATTGAGAATATGATGGAAAAAATCTATATTAAACCATTTTTCTGATACTGTTCAAAGTTTGTCCACGTAACCAGCACAATTCCTCATTTTTAAAATCTTGTGCTCAGAATATCTGCTGGTGGTGGACGAGTATTAATCGATGCATCCCTGCTTCAGTGAACTGCTGGGACCCTCCGTGTGCTTGGCTGAGGAGAAAACCCTCCGCCGGAAATGCTTCCCGCAGCTGTTAGGAGTATCATTCCCCACCTTGAGGCCAACCAAAAGACAAATAGCAGCCAAGTCACGTGACTCCTCTTGCTGCTGGGATGCCATTCGGTCTTATTCCAGCCCTCTCAAAACATTCAAGTCATATTTGTCTCCCTCAGTGAGCGGGCCCTCTTCACCTACATCAAGGTAATTGACTTGTAATACCACCCTGTTTAATATCATCACAACTGTCAAAAACTAAGCTGCCTAAGCCCTCTGTTGTTAGCAATCCATTTATACTGCCTACAGTAAATGGACCAGAAATGATTTCTATCTACATCCCCATGCAATGTTTTAATCACATAACAGAACAAATCATTTAATACATCATCATTCAAGTCAGAGAATATGGATTCATGAGGGGTAGAGCTTTTATTTCATAATTGACCCTTCGCTAAGCATCACCCTCTTTAGTTACTGTTGCTACGCCTGCCAAACTTTCCATTCTCGCACTGCATTTATGTAGTTTACGATTATAACGTGGCAGATTTAACACTGAAATTGAAACACGAGGTCTTTGAATCCTTAGAGAAGTAAACAAGAGCAGCTTCTCATTTCTAGCTGACGATGGTGGATTTTGTCAGCTAAAATAATGACTCACAAGCAGATTTCATAAGTGTAATTGGCTGATGTAAGCTAATGCTAACTCCCTGAGTTACCCGAAAAAGTCTGTCTCCAGCTGACATTTTAATGTTTCTATCTGACATGTTTTAAATCAAGAACGCTGTGAAAGCGTAAATGTAAAGTTACCTAACAGGTGATGGAACATTAATGCTAGAGGGCTGAGGCTAAAGCTAGCTTACATCTCAGCAATTATTGGTGATGACAGAAAGACACTCATCAACGTGGGAAAAGGAAGCACAGGGACTCGATTAGTGCAGCGGACCTTGAGACAAGTCACCCAGCCAGACCTGCCGGATCACAATCGCCACAGGAAGAGAGATGGGATAAGAGCTAAGCTAATTCAGCTTAGCCCTAAAAACAGCGAGCCAGAATGAGATGCACTGTCATCGACCCACTTTGATTCTGCACCCACATCCTCCTCAAACCCCGACAGCACAAATGCAGATGCAGTGGTATTTAACAAGTTTGTCTGGAGATAAAGTTACTGCAGCTAGTAAGCTAGCATTAGTTACACAGACAGGTTTGCAGCTTATGTTAAAGCAGATGAAGACAGTATGCTCTTGTGTTTCACGTTTTTGAGAGACAACAAAAAAGACGTCACCGTCAAGACTCATGAAACAGATTTTCGCTAATTTCTGAGCCTCCTGCACACCTTCAATATGGAGAGAAATGGAAAGCTTGACAGCCCTAGTTACAGTTGCTAACCTATGATTGGGCAGTTGTTTGGACATGGGCTTAGCAACGGGTCAATAACTCTTGTGAAATACACTGGTTGTCAAATCAAATCAAATCAAATCAAATCAAATCAATGATGATTTGATTTGATTTGATTTGATTTGATTTTGATTTGTCTGTCTCACATCTCACACAATCATTCATGTCAGTTTCATCACTGGGTGTCCAGTACAGTGATATACTGTAGGTGTGGAGATAGATCACTGTACTGTACTACTACAGGGCTGCAACTAACAATTATTTTCGTAGTCAATTAATTGTTAATATAGTTGTTTGTTTTCAAATGTCAAATGGTGAAAAATGTCCATCAGTGTTCCTCAAACCTTAGAGGAGCAGAGAAACTAGAAAATATCCACATTTAAAAAGCTGGGAAAAAAAAGAAAGTTTTTTTTTTCTTAAAACATGGCTCAAACCATTAAACTGATTATCAAAATAGTTGGCAATTAATTTCATAGTTGATTAATAATCAATTAATCGTTGCAGCTGTACTGTACTAATAAACAGAAGTAGGACACTGCTAGCCTGGCTCCATCAAAAGTGAGGGGGAAAAAATCCAACAATGCAAACCTCTCTGATGTACATGCTGCATTTTGTTTAATGTGAAGACAGAAATAAAAAATGTTCCAGTTGGTTGATGTTAAGTAATCTCTTGCCCGAGATGTAGGATGTAGTGACTGCAGCATTTCTACACGTGACTCTTGAATTTATTCTGATCAAGAAACAATATGTTCAGTGATTGTTTAAAGTAAGCGGAACTGTTGACAAGCGTTCAGCATATTTTTTCACTTCATACTTTAAGCTAGGCAAAACACATTCTAGACCTGAAGAGGTTGTGGCAGTTGACTGCTCACCCTGAGTGTGATTCTGCCTGTTAAAAGGGAGTTTTTCTTCACCACTGTCACCAAGTTCTTGCTCATTGTGGAACAATTTCTAAAAAATATTTAATTGCCATTATTTTGACTGATACTGCAATTGCAATATGATTTGCGATATTAGAGGACATGATAATTTTGACATCATTCTTATTTTGATTGAAAAACATGTTAAAATGACTGACTGAAACAAATTTTGTCTTTAACAAATATTGCACTTCCTGCGTTTTGAAAATTGCAGTGGGCCATGTTGCAATTTTGATTAAATTACACTTAATTGTTCAGCCATAAGTAGTGTTCAAGTATCGAAGTTTAAATTTCTGGTATCGTGACAACTCTACAGTCTCGATCTGCTCTACATTAAAAGTGCCCTGAGACAACTACTGTTATGATTTAGTGCTAAATCAATAAAAATGACTGGTCCATGTACTGAAGACAGCGTGGCATACTCCCAAAGCGATGAACTGTTGCTTTAAAGAAGCCAAAATTGGGTAATCTGTTACCAGTCTCCAAATTATATTGTAGCAAAAAAGACAATTTTAAAGAAGCTAAAGAAGTTAAAAATCTGAGATCTGTTTTTAAAAGGGGACTGAAGGTAGTCCATGCCTTTTATCATCTTGTATCAGTTGGGCTGAATGATGTTGAAAAAATATCTAATTGGAATTATTTTTGACCGATATTGCAATTACGATATGATTAGTGATACAGGAGCAATGCAAAGTTTCACATTATTATCTCATTTTCATTGAAAAATATAACAACATTGAAACGACAAGACTATGATTTTAGCTGGGCTCCAAAACAAAGAAAGATGTTCTCTTAAGGCTGAGTTTATTTAAAAAAAAAAAAAAAATGGATGAATCGATTTTCCTTTGCATGGTCAGATATTGATTCATAAAATCTCAAAATGGATCTTTAAAGATATATCTTTTCTCCTGCAGATGTGTGGTACATCCTGCCATTTTAACCCGTTGACCACCCTTTGGCACGAGATCTCACTAATTTTAGTGTGTTGGTCAGGTCATGTTTAATAAAAAAGTTAATTATTACTGTAGCTGCTTTTACAATTTACAACTCCTTCTACAATTTACAGAATTAGTTCTCTGAGAATCTCTTTTATATCCAACCAAAATTGGTACTGTAGTTGAAATATCCCTAACTGAATTGATATCAAATTGAATCAGGGCCTTGTGAATTGAATCGAATCAATTTGGGAAATCTGAATTGATATCCAGCCCTATTCTTAAGTCTGTAGAATTTGATGTGTCAGCCAGAACATCTCTGCAGCACAATTATATTCAATTTAAAATGGTATTTTGACACATATTTTGCCGAACAACTGACAAATACTGCACGTCCTGCAAATTAAAAATTGCAGTAGAGCATAGTGTGATTTCAATCAAATTTCAATTAACTGTTCAGCCCTAGACTAAGAAAATCAGGTATTCTTCTTAGTGAAATCAATGTCTGGTAAATCCTATTACAGTGCTAATAGGTGTAGTAACACCTATTGACATTGAAATAGGATTGCTTTGTTTTCCTTTGTTTTAAACAAGGATTTATGTACTCTTATCTAAAGTGTGTTGTTGCTCATGAATTTTAAAATGTAAGCGATAGGGGTTGATTATAAGGTCTGTTGGTTTTTTGTTCCAAAACAAAGTATGGCATGCAACATGAGATCTGGAGGCCAGATATCTCCGCACCTGCCCAAGAACGTGTGGAGTCACTGGCACTGATCAACAACCCTATACATCTTCCACACATTTTGCTTATTAGGGATTGGCCCTATATAACAGTAAAAGTTATATTTGTTGTCAAATTTAGGACACTTTGAGATGCTCGATCAACCGTCTGAGCTCTGTGCAGCAGGATTAATGAGTGCATGGCTTCCCACAGTTGTGCAGTGTGTGTGCGTCTGTGCTGCTGCCGGCAGAGGACGGGAGGGACAACACAGCGCTGCCTCTGCTCAGACTGGCACCAACAGGTGTGCCTCGGAGGGTGCCAGTGCCGGCCTGGCCTGATATACACTGCACAGACTGCAGCCAAGACACACACACACACACACGCAGTCACACACACAGCAGAACCCAAGGCAGCACATTCCTCTAAGGAATACCACAGCAGAGTGGCTCTGTTATGACATCTCTAACCAGGAGCGGAGGCAGGCCAGTGGGTTTGGGAGGCCAAAGGGCACCATGGAGAAGAGGGAGGAAAAGGGTACTGAGGTTAGGGAGGAGGGTGAGGGTAGGGGGGGGTGGACTTAGCTAACTCAGGGATATCCCGGGACTGAGTGCTCCACTTCCCTTCTTTAGATTGAAGAGGAGTTTACATGGATCAGTAACTGAGAACAGAGAAACTACCAGAAACATTTCAAACAAAGGGAGACTCTCTGGGCAGCTGGAGCAAAGTGCAAAGCTCCCTTTACCTTCAGCTGATACCAATTTTACAAGATTTTACCCAACATGCTCCTCTCTACATACTCAATCTCTGCTTCGTCATAGAAACTTGTTTCTGCATAAAAGAAATCTGTACCACTTTACCCTTTGAATGGTTTACAACTAGGTTATTAATTAGGTTGTAAACACTCTATAAATCATTAATAAGCTGTGACAACACAGTAGACAAAAGGGCAACAGAGACCTGTTGCTTTCCAAACAGCGACAGCCCACATTTATGTGTACTGTTGAGCCTCAGATTCACTGCTTACTGAGCTGACTTTGTGTTCTCAGCAGCATTTCTACCTTTCAGCTTCATGACAGATGTTTTAATAAGTTACCAGCATTTAACTACCGTCACCACAAAGTTTCATTAGGTGTCAAATTAACTTATCAAATTACCAGATTTAAACACTAAGGCCATGGAAATATTGTGACCCTTGACATTCTCAGGATGCACCATTTTACACTTTACAACAAGCCTCCCTTTGTAAATTATAAAAAGGTAGTAAGTCATTAATAAACAGGGCTTGGACAATATGTTTATGTCCTGATTAGATACTATCACAGCCATGTCGATATGCACTGCCATTCTTAAGTATTGTGATTTCTCAGGTTTTGTGGTTCAGTGTCGCTTTTTAACAAAATGCAAATATTGCTTTAAAAAAATCTGGCCACAGGAGAATGAGAAGTAAAAGTAAAAGTAAAATTTATGATCAAAGGAAGTGTAGATGGAGGTTAGAATTTTATTTTATTCTCTTTTCTTCTCTTTTTTCTTGTTATTCTTTCTTTTCTTCTCTTTTTTTTCTTCTTATCCTAAGTATACAAGTATATCTATTTATTGTATGTATTTATTGTACTTACTTATTTTTGGTGCTTTCACTTAATTTCACAACAATATGTGAATGGAAAACAATATACAGAAGGTTTATAAGATTGCTCAATTGAACAGATGAGCTATGTAAATTCAAATTCTGTTATGAAAAAAAAAAACAATAAAAAACTTGGTTGAGTTGAGTTTTATTTCATCAGCATCCTTGCTATACTGCATATAAGTAGTGAAGAAAAAAGCTTTTTGAAATAAACTGCTCCGTTGAAGCTGTAAGAATAATAAATAAAATTGTCTTCACCAAGTATTTTTAAACCAACTGGAATTTTTTTTGTGTTTTGACTCCTAGAGGTTGCCATAGCTCGTCAGTGTGGAGTGTCAAAGCAGCAGCAGACTGAGTTAGTGTTTCCAAGCAGGAAATATACACCTGTCAGTAGGAACATACATATCGCGATCACAATGCTAAATTGCATTAATGGTAATTCCATAACTCCATTAGCGTCGAGCTAATGGACGAATTACTAGTTATTTTTAGAAAATTCATGAAAGAATTTTATATTATTGATTTTAGACTGGTGATGTGTTTTGTGCTTTACAATAAGGCTCCCTTTTGCCAGTTACAAATGTTAGTAAGCCATTGGTAAGATTAATTAGTAGGAACCAGTAATTGCCAAACAGTGAGCCCACATCAATGCACAAAAATTGTTATAACCTGTTTATTATCATTTATTAATATTTACAAAAGTTTACAACCTTAATAATACCCTTATTACAAACCATGGCTAAATCATTTTTAAAGGTAGTCTTACTGTAAAGTGGTACTAAAAAATCTGATGCCTTTGCACACTGTGGATGCTCCACAAGCTGTACTTGTGTGTATGTTTGCTGTGCTGTTGTGCAATCTCCAGTGGAGGGGAAAAAAGACTGCCTTCAAAGTGTTGTGGGAAGGAAGGCTTGTTTTCTTGCCCTGGAGCTCAGGTGGTTATATCTGAGATGCGAAAGGTTGCAAAACACGGGCAAACGTAGGGTCTAATTTAATAGACCACTACTGCTGCAAGAATTTCATGGAGACCCACACAGGCAGTTGCCCTTGGCAAAGCTACACTAAACCACAACAAACAAAGGCTTTTCTGCTGGGTGGACTCCGCTGTCCACCACGCCCTGACAATATGTTTTCAGAGTGAGACAGCAAAGGGAGCAAGGGAGTATGGGAGCCTGAGGCCCACGCCGTTACTGATAGGACACCAGATCAAAGCCCTTTTCCCATCGTTAGCGAGTACAAAAAACCTGAGAGAGATGAAAGACCGTCAGCAGACTGTGGGAGAAATGATGAAGGACAGAGCCGTCCCTGCATGGCATTTACAAACAGCACAGGAGAAGACAAGCTCTCTGTGCTGCGTCTGCGAGGAGAAGTTGGAGGGGAGTCAGAGGGGACATGGGGCCAGAACCTGCCCACAGGATAAGCAGGGGAGCGATAAGACAGCAGCCTGCTGCAATATCCATCCTACAGAAAACAAGCTGCCGGGAGGTCAACGCACGATCTGACTCACACAACACCAGTTTCATGGAAGCATTGCAAAATTATTCTTGTAAAGCTTAATTTATCTTTCTGCTGAAGTCACCAAAACAAAAACAGATTTAGAGGAATCCTTTCAAATAAATGTATTGGGCAGGAGTGTGTTTCAAGCTGCACAAAACCAGGGTACTCACATTCCCTCAACCTCCCCCAAACCAATATGCAGAATGAGGGTGTCATGTAAGGTCTGAAGGTGCTCTGGCAGAGATCAGTGCAGTGTGTGTGTGTGCTTATTTCAGAGCAGAGAAAAGACAGAAAGGGACTGTAATAAAGATTAAAGGAAGAGCCCACTAAACCAGACCAACATCCCTGCAGTGACAGGTACAACACAGCAAATAGACAATGTTTCCCAATGTCTCCACTGAACATCAACTACAATGCAAAATTTCTCTCATAAAAATATCTAACATAAACATTAACAGCAAACCCAGTAGCTAACACTGACTAACAATTAATGTTATGTGATAAGCACAAGCAGCTCAAGGCTGTGCAGTGCAAAAATGAACACAAGTTTTAAAGTTACCAGGATGTTGCTGCATAGTGTTAGTTAACTACAAACATACATAGTTTATAACTTGCTAAGGCTGCAGATTATTTTCATTGTTGATTAATCTGTTGATTATTTTCTTGATAAATCAAATGGTGGTTTGATCTATTAGAATGTCAGAAAATTGTAAAAAAAAAAAAAAAAAAAAAAAAAAA
>JAJHUR010072751.1:0-11517 GCA_027495735.1 Lutjanus campechanus
TTCTGGAATGCCGATAGATAGAAACTTACTTTCTTCTTTGGCGAAAAGGGGACATCTCAGCCTTTCAAACGGCACCTGTGTCTGTGTTATGCGCCGTCACATGGTGTGTCAGTGTCCAATAGGAGACCCGTGGCACCCGGTGGCTGGTGTTGCCAGATTGGGTGTTTTTCCGTCACATATTAAGGCCTGTTTACGGTGTGTTTTAGCCGGGTTTTCGCTTGGAAGGCTTTATGGAAATCTGGCACCCTATTGAACGAAGTTAAATTGAAAGAGCGTGCCGTTCACAGACACCAGAATGAACGCGTTCACAGTAACGTTCATCAAGCAGAAATACTGTACGTTCAGTTCACGTTCGCCCAAAATATGAACGAGTTCATGAACTATCGTTCAGTGAACGCGTTAAGGCACAACACTGGTTATACTTTTACTAAGTGCTTGAATGTTCTGAAAAAAGTTTTCATTTTATTATATATCCGACAACATATATGCTGATATAGATCAAATTTGCCTTGTCAATGGCTGTTTATCTATCTGGCTCTACTTCAAATCCTCCACACCCACACATTATATTTCCTCAATCAGCAAAGAAGACACCATCATTTAACAAGCAGCCAGACTAAAGTTTGGAGGAGCCACTGACCATCAACAGCAAGCTTAACATTAACACTTTTGACTGAAGCAGAAGTCCTGTCCTCACAGTGAAGCTGTGGGGTTCACTCACCTTTCTACTCTGAACAAGAAGCTAATGCTACTCAGCCAGTAAGAAGACACAACATGTAAATGAGACAACTTTGGAGTTAGTGAGAGACTAGTAACCTAATACCAGTAGGTTACTTTTTTATTTTTAACAGCGGGGATGGCCCATTGGGAGCACCCTCTTGATGAGAAGTCTGGTTCTTTTAAGCAACCAATGACGTGTACAGCACATTGAACACTGCTTATACAACTGTCAGTGTTTTTCTGTACCCATCCCTTACAAATAAACTAATAAACTACATAAACTAAACTAACCTACTATATAAGCTATACCGTTTAAAGAATTGTAGTTAGTTGTGTAGTATAGTTCCAAGACAAAACTGACATAAGTGCAGGACTGAAAGAAAAAGAGTGCAATTACAAATCCATCTGCTCCTTCAGCACCACAGACAGCGCCATTGGATTTATCAATACACAGCACAGACTTCTGACATTTCAGAGCCACGGTCGGGGCCGTAGATTCTAACCTGCACAAACTTTAGTCATGAAAGGATCAATGAGCACTGTCTCTGCCACTAGGGGATAGAATGGGACATGACAGGTTGACAAGGAAGATGCAAACAGCAAGAACAAATTATTCTAGTAGATGAGGTGTTACTGGGATTTTTAACTGTATTTCAAATTTCAATCCCTTACTACTGTACCTGTTACTGAAAAAATGAACGACATAAGTTTTCATAGACAAAATACCCAGCAAGCCCTGAGAATGCAGGATGAGTGTGAACTGAGCTGAATTTTTATGACATTAACATGATGCAGCTGTAGAATTAGTGAAAATGATGGCTTCAATTTTAATGGCAGGGCACTGATGTGAAATGTCATGTCACATTAAATGTGAGTACATTATGCAGACAGTTTTTCCTGCCTCAGCCTGTTCACAGATGTACCTGTCAGCATCTTTTTTGTGCTCTTACTTCCACCACCATCAAACATGAAAACCTTTCAAGAGGTGCACACTCTGCTGGTTTCAGTCATTGAATCCCTTCATTTATGTCCCTCATATTTAAAAGCAATGCTCTGTACCAGGCTTCTCCTCCTCTGTGTAAGGGCTGATGTTCAGTTATGTTCAGTGATGTTATTGAATTCTGATTCTGATTCTGATTAGGAAAGATTAATAATATAAAAAGAGGCATTTGGAACTACTAAGACTGAAAACCCACAATCTTTAACTCATTTTCATTCATTTTGACTTGTTTTATGATTTAGTGTGCAGGATAATTAAAGTGTGTGATCAAAGGAGCGTAACATTTTTACTTGTGCTCTCCCTGACAAGATGATAACTATGTTAAAGTGGTATTGTAGGTTGAGACAAAAAAGGCCTGACAGCAAAGCTTACTTTCGAACAGCAGTTAAATGAAACACTTTAAATATCACACATAACATCATGTCCTGATGTGACAGGAAGATACACACAGGCTCTTAGGTTTATAGGAACACAGTGTGTACTGTGCTATTTGTTCCCCTTCTGCTAATAATGCAATGATTTTTTAAAGTCTTTATAAATCAACACATCCAGTTTAAGTCGCAGTGGAATGCTGTTTATTTTGCTATAATTACAATATTTTCCTAGTTGGTGTTATATTGTATAATCAATTACTCCGTCATCCTTCCTCATTTCCTACTGAGCCCCAAAAAGATAATTAGTGCAAAAAGCAGATGGACAGGGTGAATCACACTGTAATGATGCACAGCTACACAGCTGGGCAGAGATATCACAGATCAGCTTCTGAAAAAGAAACACAAGAGGGAAACAAGAGGAGCCTGTGTGGGGGCATGTACATAATCCTCTGTGCTGTGAATGGATGTTCTATTACAACAGCAAAATGTAAAGGCGCTATGAGGAGATAAAGCCACAGAGCCCACCCACAGTGCACTGCTATTTCACACTCGTCCTTTATTTGAACACATCCAAGAGACCATAATGAAAATCCAGCAAAAAACTGCCATGGGTGTATAATGAAAAGTTAAGGGCCTCTAACACTCTTGGTAGAAAATAAAGAGCGATACATCTGGATGAAACCACAAGTGCGCGAGCCCGTAAAGCAGCCTCACTCCAGTTTAATGTGTTCTGTTCTCTCATATCGAGGCACGTAAAGAGGCTATGCAAATTAAAACTCCATCAGCAGAGCTGTAGGTGGACGTGTAATGGAAAGAAAAGGAGGAACCGAACAATTCTGACTTCATAAATGAGCCAGACCCTGACTGTGCGGCCTCCCACTGTTAATGCTGTGTTGCTGGTGAACTCTCTGTTCAAACAGCTATTTACAGTAAATGCTGTATGTTGGTGGGGCTGCAAATAGGGCTGAATGGCTTATACTATCAAAATCGACCTTTCTGCAGTTTTAAAATCACAAGAACTGCAACTGCAGGGGTGAGAAGGTTTTTGTTAGCAAGCATTAATTGCACCAACTATAATCACAATTCACAACCACTCTCTGTTGGCTAACTCTGATGTTTGAAGAAATAAACAGTGGGCTGTCTTAAATCAGCTGACTTCAATCTCAGGCAAGTAACCTAACTCAATATTCATACAATTAAGTGCAAAGTACAGGTAGCTGGCTGACACAGTTATCAGAACCTCCTGTTAAAATCTGCCTCTGCACCTCATTCAGGACTCAGAGGCAGTCTGTGTTGTTGGACTGTGAAGCTAACACAACGTTAGCTCATACAGCTAAAGTACAGAGCTGTCAGAGCTATAATTAGCTCATTAGTCTGACGTGAAACATTATCGAACTTGCTTTTAATTTAGTTTTATTCTCTGAAGAAACAGCAGTATCTCTTTATACAATAAATGGCCAAAAAAAGAATAGAGTACTTTCTTGTAATCATTCTCACTTTTTTCTGTTAATGGTTTAGTCTATAAAATGTCAAAGTATTGAAAAAAAAAGTCCTAATACAGAGCCCAAGATGAACAACAAAGCCTACATGAGAAACCAAGACCAGCAAATGTTTGATGTGTTTACTTAATCAATAACTTGCACAATTGTTTATCAAAACAGCTGTTAATTTTCTGTCAGGTGACTAACTGGTTCATTGTTTGATCACTGTATGTTGGCAGTGACAGTGTGCATTTGAACATCTGCTCTAAAAATTAACATGTGACTGATGTGTGGTTGTTTACACCCTCTTTTTTTAAAAAGCCACCTGTTTTTGCACAAACACACTTTCACATCTGGGGTTTAACGAGAACAGATTTCAGAGTCACAGGCCTCCTCCTACAGCTCCCATCTGTTAACTTGGCCCTCAAATCACAGCGTGCTGCTCTGACAGAGAGATGCTGGTGTTTTGATGGGCAGCGTCTTTAAACAGGAGCACTCAACAGTGTTTTCATTATGTATAAAGTCTATATGTGGAGAGATACAGTGGTTGCTGGGTGTGAAGGTGTGTCAGTGGTCTAATCATATTGTCTCACTATGTCAATATTTGTTCATTCATAAATTATTTCCTTGCTTTCATTACCCCACTGCAAATGAACCAAGAAACTTGTATGACAATACCAAAATGTTTTTGTAAAGTGGTTTTATGTTATGCTTTGGATGATGCTTTGTAGTCTTTCGCACAGCACGGATGCAGGCAAGAAACATGCATAAAGGCAACACAAACAAACATGGAGATGATTGAACACAATACAGGACAGGAGGAGGACTCCAACCAACCATGACAAAAGGAGTGGCTTGTGCGTAAAAGTGAGGGTGCTCTGGTCAATCAGCCACCGACTGTTATTGGCCAATATTCATTCTAAATAGTTTGACTGGAAAGCACCAAATGTGGGTAGATTTTCTGTTTGGTGACTTAATGTGCCACACTGATGGGTAAATGTTTGTGCCAAAATATCATTTAATAAAAAACTATGCTGAGAGTCTGTACCGTCTTTTGGTGTCTGCTTCTGTCCTCTGCTGTCTGTCTGTGTTGAAACACACACACACACACACACACACTGAATGAAGTCCCTGACTACAAAGCGCATTGTTGCCAACAAGGACCAAAGCATTCAAGTGCATGTTGCAAACTGAGAATTCTATACTCTAATGGCCATGAAAGTCGTTTGAAACAGGAAATGCTCTATTGTTCCTTTGTTGAATTACATAGGCCTACATCTGCATGACTGTTTTGTTCTTTCACTACAACAATTTTTAATAATTAGATGCTAAAACCATAACAATATCCTGTTCATTTCCACATAGACAGATTTTTAAAAATTCTATTTTAAAAATCTTTTTATATTGTTATCAGCAAACTCAACCATAGTATTGTCAACAGGTCCCCAAGTACCTCTGTGATCATTTACAAGTTGTTTTATACTTACATTCAATATACAATGTTGTTAACAGTTAATACAATAAATAAATAAATAAATGCCTCATGATATATGTATTTGATTCACCTTTTTATACTTTATACATTAATATTTTATATTTTGTTACATTATTAATTGGAAAATTTACACAAAGGTTCTAAATAAAAGGAGAAAAATATTCAAATATGAGCATCTTTTATTTGTCAAGTATATATTTTAAAATGTGATAAGAAATAGGCCTTCCCATGTGGTCATTTTCTCTAAACTTTTATAGAAACTATTCATTAATTCATTCATTGTGCTATATGTTGCTAAATATTGTCATATGAAATGACCTATATTGGAATATAAGACTTTGGTCGTATCATCACAGTCAAAGACTGATGAAAAAAGACCCTTTAGAACAAGACTGGCATTCGATTCATCCTCACTACTTTAATTTGAGTATTTCTCCCACACAGCTCACATTACCCCTGTTATGGGAGAGGATATTGTCCAAAGCAATCACTGTCAGGGATTGATCTGTGTCATTTGTAAGTCTATTGATCCCATTCCGAAATGTCCTTGGTGACTTTCTCGTACAGTCTCATCTGCTCGGCTGTGATGTGCTTCGTCCGGTGGCGTCCCACTTTTCAGTGACTCTCTCCATCGATCAACACTATTTGTCTACTCTCTCCAGCCAGTGACGGGTCAATACTTGGGCCTTTCGGGCTCCACCCCAATTCTACCTCCAATCTCCCTCTAGGCAAACAAGTATTAATGGTGCCAGGTGAGGGAATAATGAAGCACCCAGACATAGACTCACTGAGGTCGGGGAGTGGTAGAGGCACACAGAGCTCTCATTGTCACGTCGTAATGAGACAGACATGGAAGAGGAGTGAAGCTGCGCCCTGGACTCACCCCACAGAGTTTGGAAAACTAATACCTTTATGTCCTGCATAAAGGCATCACCTGTCCAGATGGTGTTCTGGCCAGTGACCACTGGAACCACCACGCCCACGCTCCCCTGTGGTGTGCTCAGCCACCCACTCAAAGGTCAAATTCATAGATAAATAAACCTACTGTATGTGTGGAAGATGAATCAGCTGAGCGGCTGAAAATAAAGTTAGAGGCCTCAATTCATTCAGGACAGCTGCAGCATAAAACAAGAATCTTAAAGGTCAGCAGAGTTTAGATCAAAAAAGTTTCAGCACAACTGGTCAGCGCTACAATAAAGGCCATCGTCAAGACAAATTGACCATGTGCTTCAGACTTTAGAGCTTAAACTAAATCAAAACCCACTCAGTGAAAAACTCAGACTCAAGGGGGTAAACCACAGCACACATTACTTTCACTCAGTATGGAGGAGACCAGTGGAGCTGAGTGCTGTGCAGCAAATTCATTCACTGTGATATCTGCTCAGGCAAACCCCTGCGACCTCAAAATAGCAAGGACCCCATTAATCAGCAAAGCAGGAGTGGGCCGCTCGATGGGCTGACGTCTAGCATCCATCTCCATGCAGTCTAAATTTGGGTGATAAAAAAGGATGAAGCTGATGGCTGAGAACATTAAAATGGGCTGCGCTGCTGTGCCAAGAGCTGAATTATTAATCACATCACAGATATACATGGTGACGACAGCTTTTCAATCAACACACAAACTTTAGTCTTTAATCTTCAGCACCTCTGTTTTGCTTATTTTCTTCAGTGGTAGCTGATGCTGGAGGAAGGCATCCAGATATAATCAATTGTGTCTGACACAAACAAAGAAAGAAATGTCTCTAAAATAATCACACTCTTCAACTGGGCTCATACTGCCTCCTGTGTAAATAGACAACTTTTTTTGCAAACACCTTCACCATATCAACCTCTCCCCTCCCCAATTTCTCCCCTGCTTCCCCCCCAGTGCTCAGCTAATGTTACCAAGACGGAGACAGACAGACAGATGCATCCTGCTGAGCGTATAGGGCCAACCGGCTCAAATGCAAATGTGTACTTGTTTCCATCCACTGCTGTTATGTGATTATTAGGAGTTGGTTCATCCAGATAAGCAGTAAGTGGCACCAGTTCTCCATTTGGAAAACCATCGTCCCACTGCAGAAGAAGAGGGCACAACGAGATGACACAATTAAAAGTTTGATTTCAAGGTGAAGGCCGCTGTAGATGCTGTTATTTAGGCAGTTTAAAGTTAACTATGATGCTTTTAACGTCGTCACTGCACAACACACGTTGAAAAACAGCAGCTTTCTTCTTACACGTCCGAATATGGTTCCATTTTGTGTCTTTTTTTCCCCAAATAATCTGTGTTTGGTGTTTTTATCTCCACATCAATGTGAACAAAACCATGCCTCCAGTGTCACCTCAACTCACCCAGTCATGATCTCATCAGAGATTGTGGTGATAGCGTCACATCCGGTTTTCTAAACATAGCCTCACAGAAACAGCTGAGCAGGATGTACAGTGTGATCCCTGATCCAGTTGGTGTGAAACATGGAAAAAAATGCCACCAGCCAGGCCTGTCTGCACACATCAGTGAGCATGTAGACTGTTAAATAGAAAATTGCGTAGTGAGCGTATAGGGCCAACCGGCTCAAATGCAAATGTGTACTTGTTTCCATCCACTGCTGTTATGTGATTATTAGGAGTTGATTAATCCGGATAAGCAGTAAGTGGCACCAGTTCTCCATTTGGAAAACCATTGTACCACTGTAGAAGAAGAGGGCACAACGAGATGACACAATTAAAAGTTTGATTTCAAGGTGAAGGCCGCTATAGATGCTGTTATTTAGGCAGTTTAAAGTTGACTAAAGAAAAACAGTGTTCAGCTCTGGTTGCTGTATATTAGTAATCTAAAGGCTGTGTGTTGTGTTTGCTGCCACAGAAAAGAAATAAAAAGTTTGTTTCTGCAATGTGTTATGCAACAGCAGAGCTAGCTAATTAGCAGTTACAAGCTAACCTGATGATGCCCCCAACCAAAAGAAAATGCATCCGAATATCTGATCACATTTATTACCTTCCCCACATCTTCCAGCTCTGCAGTGCAGATGCAAATTTTGGGACACTTCCAATTTTAGGCTATTTAATTGTCTTTAGCCTGACTCGTAACTGCTAACTAGTTAGCTTTTCACAGTCTGGAGCAACTGCGAAGAGTACATGAAGACGCTAGTAACATTACAGGGACCTCTTATTTCTTTCTTATGGCAACAAACACAACACACGGCTTATCTACGCACTTTATGGCTGACAAAAGAAACGTAGCCGCCCCTCACCCACTCACAAAACCAGTGACTGTGGGGGCAAAAACAAAGTATGTTGGCATGGCAATGCACCAGTGTGTACTTAAAATGACTCTGGTCTCTATTGATTGGTCAGGGAAAATCGAATCCCCTCTCCCACGGGGAAATCAGTTGGAGGGGAGGTGATGTCAGACTGAATATGACATAGACACTTCAGTCAGATATCAGGCTGACACCTGACAGCAACTAAGCACAGAGCGGCTGTGGTTTACCAGCTGGCACCCAGGAGAGGAGCACGCTGCTGTGCATGGGGTGTCTTTCATTTATCTTAGTGAATGGACTGTATTTGCATAGTACTTTTCTAGTCTACCAACCACTCAAAGCACAAAGAAAAAGTTCATTTTTGCTGCTATTAGTCTTTTCTTATTTGAATGAAAATGTTCTTTTTCATTTTCTGTTTGCAGATGACTACCTCATTCTTAAAATCTGTGATTGACTCATTGGATTTTCTGTCCAATTTGTTCGCTTTTGTCAGATGGTGCTCTTTTGTTTGTCTTTCACCATAGTGCCTTACACTGCTCAAGCAAACTACAAAGTTCCTCATAGATCTTTGCTCCTGAAAACATAAAAATAATCAATTCATGTACAGAAAAAAGAGAGATATAGAGGTGCCAAAATTCAAAGTCGCCTATTTCAAAGTCTGACATCACCACTTCTACATTTACTTTATTTTCTTATTACAAAGACTACAGTGTGTATACATCAGTGAATCTACATACAACCTTGCATTAATGCCCACAATGCATCAAACCTCTATGGAGGTTTCGTGTGTGTATGTACAGTTTATGAGCATAGACATATCAGTGAGGGTAAAAAAAAAAACAGCTTGGGGGCTCTGATTCTTACTGTGAATATCTCAAGATCCACCACAAGGCTAAACACACCAGTGTCTCTCAGAGGAGCGGGAAGCCTCGAGCAAGGCCACGAATGCATGAAAAGCAGAGGGGGAAAAAACAACAACTGGGTAGTGGGCGGGAAGGGTGGCAGACAAGATGGCTATCAGAAAATGAAGAATTACAGTTGGATATCTGTGGTCAAACAGGATGATTACAAAACATGGAAAGAGAGCAAGGAAGGAAGAACAGAGTGACATGAATGACAGATCCATTCACAAAATATTTTTCTCCATTTCTGCTTCAGACAATGGCCTTTTTTGGTTTAGTGAGCATAAACTTAGTGCTGATATTGTGACAATACATGAAAAGTTAAAAAAAAAACATGTGGCTTAATCATTCTCCTTCTTGGAGGGGAAAACATTTCTGTCAAGAGACAAATCTGTCTGATGATAGACTGTCTCATAATCTGCCCATGAATGCAACATATATTCCAGCTGTTAAAACCTGCATTGGAGAAATAAAATACTGCCACTTAAAATCCATTCAGTTCTTTAGTGGTAGACTGGGAGTACAGTCATTGGAAATGTGATAATACTGTGATGGATGACCTCTGGATGACATGATAAATGACCCGCAGGGGAACACTAAAGACTTTACTGAGACTCCATAACTCCAACTCTGATAAGATCTCATAAAAAATATACAGAGGTCTGGGCGATGAGGCTTAATGATTCTCTGTAGATATCTGATGTAACAAGGAAAATGACTGAGAGTCAGCATCTCTAATAGCAGCCAGCATAAATCACTTTGCTTTTAACGTCAAAGGTCGTCAATAACCTTCTATCACATCAAATAATCTGTCGTCACTGTACAACACACGTTGAAAAACAGCAGCTTTCTTCTTACATGCCTGGAAATGGTTCCATTTTGTGTCTTTTTTTCCAAATAATCTGTGTTTGGTGTTTTTATCTCCACATCAATGTGAACAAAACCATGCCTCCAGTGTCACCTCAACTCACCCAGTCATAATCTCATCAGAGATTGTGGTGATAGCGTCACATCCGGTTTTCTAAACATAGCCTCACAGAAACAGCTGAGCAGGATGTACAGTATGATCCCCGATCCAGTTGGTGTGAAACATGGAAAAAAATGCCACCAGCCAGGCCTGTCTGCACACATCAGTGAGCATGTAGACTGTTAAATAGAAACCAAGGCAAAGTGAAACCCAAGGTCTGCTTCATTCACATTTATAGTATATACAGCCTTTTTTAAATTCTGTTCTAAAATAGCTGTTGAGGAGGCTGTTTGCTGGAGTGTCTGTGTTTAAATAGGCAAACAGCTGCAACATAGATTCAAGTTTCAGTAAATAAACATACAAGAATACTGTATGTCAGAGCTGTCTTTTGAATTGACTATAGCCGTGTTTCCATCTTATTCCGAAACAAATTTAAAGTGAACATTTGAAATGTCTCAAAAGAGAAAACAAAACAGGAAAATGCAAATCAGGCAGGTTTCCGTCAGCTGGTTTGGAGATAATAAACTGGGCTAGTTTAGTATAGTTTCATCAGACGTTGGCAGTATAGGCTTTGTTTATACAGTTTTTCTCCTTCACTTTGGCTCAATTTTCAAATGAGAATTATGTTTTTCAAAAAATTTCAATTATCAGAACAATTAGTTTCTTGTGCACAACAGGGTGGGATTTCTCATGCATTCAAGCAAATTGCACATCTTGGCACGTTTGCAAAGGACTAAGTAAAATTGTCTAAAATTATTACATCATTTGAGCCATCACTGGCAAAATGATAAGAATTACCAAAATCTGTCAGACATACGTGTGTATTCAGTAAATGTCTTTGATTCTGCTGTTTGCTAAATTAGCAAATGACCTGTCAGGTGACAGTAATGAAGTAGAAATCACACGGAGGTCATTTTGTGGCAAATTTTTCTGTATGACTTCACATGACAGATCAAAGGTGAATTTTCTGTTTACAGCACATATAACCAGGGGTTTAGAGGGGGCTAAACCCAAGAAAACTCCCTCTATCACCTATTTAAAATAAGGCTGAGAGTTTACTCACCTATGTTACAATCAGTTGTATCAATTCAGTGTATTCAGTTGAATAAAAAGCAATTACAACAAACAACGTCTGACAAAGATGAATAGGCAGATGAAACAAAGAGGAGGGAGGCTCAGTTAAGTGATGACGGTGTATTCTCAGCAGCTGATGCATACCTTCCTGCCAACTGTGACATTCAGCCTCATCACCACACAGAGGTGGAGCGCAGCCTCTGTTAAAAGAGAAACTCACATACATTGTAAAAAAAAAAAAAAAAAAAAAGACAACTCAAAATTT
>JAJHUR010072751.1:11537-44632 GCA_027495735.1 Lutjanus campechanus
TTAAAAGAGAAACTCACATACATTGTAAAAAAAAAAAAAAGTTGAGACAACTCAAAATTTCAAGGAAACAAGAGATTTTCATTTTATTTCATTATCATTTACAGCACTTCAGCTATTATTTTAATTATACATTAATGTGTGTAATATTTAAGTGGCTTCTTCATGTCCCCCTTACCTAAGAGCTAATTAGTACCTAACAGACAATGTTTAGGAGGGACAGGTATAAGTCTAACAGTAGAGTGTTGCTGACAGAGTGAAGTTTGGCGTACTATGCCATCATGTTGTTTTGGAAAAGAATAAGCGGAGAATAAAGAAGAGTGTACAAGAAGAAGCTGTAGCTGGCTTATTAAGCACAGAAGGACTGGAAAATGATGAAAACCAAAACAAGAGGGTACAGACTTGTGGCTGTGGCATTCTTTTTCTTCTTCTTTGGATTAATTAGCCAGAGTGTTCAACTAGTTTACGCCTGGTGGGACTCATTTGACTGTGGCTGCAGTCTACAGGTGAACTCTGTGAGGTTGTTTCAGCTTTACACTAACTGTTTAACAATTTCATAGACAATAGCAAGATGCAGACTGTAGCTTTTTTCCCCCAGCACTTTAAATTGAATGAAACTTTACAGAATTGTGTTGAAGCGGCTACTTTTCATAATGTGGTATCAGGTGTGGGTGGAGTAGTTTTATGAGTATGAGAATGAATACATGAGCACAGTATTAGACTGATACCCAATGCTGGTATCAGTATCAGTGCATCCATAGTTTTAATGAAAAAAATTAAATTATTAACCAATATTCACTTTTACCTCTCTGAGTTACCACAATAATTTTTGAAATACACATTTTGTGAGTGTCTAAAACTTTGTTTAGAAAAAGAAGAAAAGTAAATTATCTGAACAAAAGATTAGTAGTTGGTAAAACTTTCAAAACTTTAGAGTTTGTGTTGGGCTCAAAATTTAAAAATCTATTGGAGTGAGTTGCTTTCAGCATCTTTCTTGCTCTGGCAGCATTGAGACAATGAGATCTGAAGGCTAACACCTTCCTGATGCCGCTCTATTGATCTCTGTGGCTTGAATGCAAGTAGATATTAATGGCCAAGTGAACACATGCACCTGATTGCATGCCACCACTCATGGGAAAACCATTTTCTGCGGAGTCGTGTGGAAAAGCAGCACGCTTCCTGTTCAGTCGCAGAGTGGTGAACAGCACATTCTTTGGCGGGCCCTCAGTGTCTCTGTTAAAGGGATTTGTTATGGCGTTTTTACCGAGTGGGTACACTTCAGACCGATGCGTGCGACTGAAAGAGCTGCTCGGTTTTTGTGGAAACAATAATTGAGGTGCCAGATAATCAGTTTTCTGGAAAAACTGTTGACTTTTCTGTTCAAGGTAATTTGAACTTCAAGCCACCGTGGTGTAACACAGAAATCAGAAATCTAAAACAGAGAGAAAGAGGCACGTAAAGAGGCTTTCCAATATTTCAGAGTGACACAGAAATGTTCTGGTGAAAGGTTACACAGTGAGACATTTTATGGTGTAAGATTGGTTTTTAATAACCAGGCGCATTTTTCAAATGAGGGGCATTCACAGGGTCAGGAAGATAAAACACATAAATACAGGAGCCGCTTGGCTGTTTTTGTTACAGTAACGATAACAACCTCACAGTAAATTACAACCGGGCTCAAGCCGTGGCCATGATGAGAGACAGGCCGAGGAAGCCAAATGGAAAGATGATATAAATCTGAGATGCTAAATCTATTCACTTTAGAATGCACAAGTTGGAAATTATGAGAAGTTTTTTGGTTAAAGGGTGTGGGGAGGATGAGGTTGGAGATGGAGGTATTTTCCATCCATTAGTGGCATAGCATGAGATATGCTCATAATTCACTTTCCACATCTTCACCCAATTAACTAATCGCATCATAATCGAGTGAGCTCTGGCTGGATGTTTCACGTCAGTGAGAAGTTATTGAGCCCCGAGAGCCAAGCAAAGCTTCTCTTATTCACTCACACGCGCACGCGCGTGCACACACACACACACACACACACACACAGCTGATGCAACCAAATAAACGTTGCTGCAGAATACACTCTGGCCGACATTATCTTCTCAGCTGAAGTATTGTTAAAAGCCAAATGTATGAATGATGCGTGATGCGGATGTGACCAGCTTTGACAGCTGCTGTGGCGAGCATAGCAAATTCTTTGTGACACCAATGTCCAGAAAATGGCCAAAATCAGGTTATACAACAAGCTATTCCAACCAATCAATCAACTAAACACTTAGAACATGCTCAAATCAGCGTGACAACACACCGTCCTCATCACTAAAAAACATATTACTCCACCAAGAGAGGGGATGTACAGTATTGGAAACGTTTCTCTTCATGAAAATAAATCAAGAATCACAGTGGGCCAATATAGGATATGGCTTCCTGTTAGGCTATTTCTTGTAGCAATCAAAGTAACATTTATAGAATAATTAAATCAAATTTCTTTAATTAATATAATTTATGGTGCTCTTAGATTACAAAC
Organism: Lutjanus campechanus; assembly: GCA_027495735.1. Lineage (NCBI taxonomy): Eukaryota > Metazoa > Chordata > Actinopteri > Lutjaniformes > Lutjanidae > Lutjanus > Lutjanus campechanus. The sequence continues at coordinate 14,066 of JAJHUR010072751.1, forward strand.
CTATTCGTTAAGACTGGTGTGAAAAGCTGGAGAGCAAACAGTCTTGTGACCACAGTGAAGATGTTATTTCTGAAAGAATAAAAACCAACAAAGGATGGAAACAGGATATTTAGTTAGATAAAAACACAAAAAACAAATGAATACATTTCTTTTCAATACATTTTGACTTTTGAACTTTACAATGCTCTGGAGTTTTTGGAAATGTTTGGATCACACAGAAACTGTTCAGCATCCTCCATCAGCTTTTCCCCGGCGAGTCTGTGACACGGTGCTACCAGCTTACAAATAAACGAACTTAGTAGCTTAATCTGTGCATGGATTTTTTTCCAGCAGTTATCTCAGTTACAGCAAGACTGAACTGAAAAAGTTTTGTGTTTTTATGCGTGGTATTTATTGAGTTTGGGAAATCCCACAATCCCTTGGCAGCATTAATGTGAGCTCAAGTTGGCTGCTGACATAACAGGGACTAAAAATTGTTGTTACTAAGAGTTGGCCTACTTGCTGGAGTAGTAAACTAGGTTTTATTACAGAGGAGTTATACTGACATGACTAATGTTTTCTAGTTATTAGTCAGACCCCAAGTGTTTTCAGGGAAACAGAGATAGCATAAAGTTTTTTCATTTTGAGAGTGAATTGCCAATCGATCCTGACCGCATCACTGTTGTAATAATTATGACAGTAAAGCTCACCCTTTTGTGTAATATTGCTTAACAAAAGACAAATGCAGATGAGAAACAGACATATTCACATTCACAAAGGATGTTTTCAAGCAACGACATGAATCAAAGAGGTTTAAATCAGAGAAGAAACACAGCAATTCAAGAAATGTCTGAGTGCCAGTATGGCGTCTGTTCTGTTGTATGTCTCTGTATACAGGAGTGTCTTAATGCTGCAGATGAGCATGAAAAGGTCACCAAGCTATCTGGTGACAAAGAAAAAACTCTGCTGGCTTTAGCTGATCTTCAGGGACTCTGCAGAGATTTACCATTATTAAGAAAGCAGCAATTTTCTTTTATCATCTGAGGTCTTATCAAAGCAGATACAGATGGGCGACAGATTAAATCACCATTACATAAGGTGTTATTCCATCTGAGCTTACATAACAGCTTTCATGCTCCTTGTTATGATGGTAGTAAAGAGCAATGACATTCTAAAATCTTACATTTACATTTAATTTGTCACTTTTTTTGGACACTTTTATCCAAATGCCCCATAGGTAATCCACTGGGTTGAGATGTGATTTCCTCACGATTCTTGTAACCCTGGTGCTATCTACAGTAGCCAGCCTGCTGTTTCCATTACTTTTGAGTGGAAGCATTGTAATCAAGGATGTGTCATGAATGGAAGGTGCTGCACAATGCACAACAACCTGTAGAATATGACACACCCACTTTTGTTCTCTCTTCAGGTCAAGGTACACCAGATATTTGTTCATTACAGCTGAGTACCAACTCTTCTGGTTTTGAACCAATTTATTGCAAAATGCTCAGAACCTTTCAAAATTAGATGTGTTGACCGGAAAAAAAACTTGTTCCCTATTGGTGGAAAAGGTCTGTTTGGTGATTCAGATAGGTCTGGTGGTTTGCACATTGATGGCTGTTTCCCGGGCTGGAGAAACTATCTTTTTTGATAAACAGGCCTTTAAATTAAGAATCGGGGCATCGGCTTTCTGTGCCAAAATCAGAAAAACATTTTCATGCATGAAAACTAGCTATATAAAAATGGCCACAAAAATAGCCACAAAAATGGCCACAAAAATGGCGATAAGCGTGGACAAGACTGATGCAGCTGTATAAGTTGTTGTTCGGCACCCTCAGTTTGAGTCCAGCCAGCTTTGTTGCATCTTTATCTCCCTCATTTCCTGTCAACCTTCTAGTGTTGCTGTCTAATAAAGACAGAAAATGCTCGCAAATATCGTCGCATTTTTGTTAGGTTTAGGCTTAAGGGTACACGAGGCACCCATAACGCATGTGTGCATGCTTAGTTAAAACCAAGTACATCTCCAGCCTTATGTTTTCTTTTCTGTCATTCTTGATGCTCTTCCAACCTGTGTCTCTGTTAAATTCAGAGTCTGATTAGTTTGGCCTTGTATTCCCTATGAAGCTCAACATTTTTGGTCTCATACAACCATGGAAACAAAATGCCCTCAGAGTAGTTTTTGATCAAATTCATCAGGACCAAAGAAAGCAAAAAGTATAGAAGAGGACGCAGTTGCGATGACATTATAGTATGCTGCATTTGACAAATGGAAGCCCAGCAGAGAGACATTTCAAACAGCAACAGAGAGGAAACAAACAATGCCAGAGAAAATGTGTGCTATGATCAAGGCTGCTGAGCTGAAAACTTGGTGATGCTACATTTAAAAATGGCATTCAGTGATACAGAATGCCCTACAGTTCTCTCTTTTGTCCAGCTGACAATGACATTCTCGTTCTCATCTCCTGTATCGTTGACCTTGAATTAAGAATCAGACATCCATTCAGCTGGTCTGACTGCTCTCAGTTTCAAAGCCCAACAGCCTTCAAAGCAGACATTTGACAACAATGATCACTGATGGACATATTTACAGAATGACAATATGAATAATAAGCCTGTTTTTCTCCATGTCTGGATGGGGAGTTATGCAAACAGGTGCTACAAAAGCTGCGGACGGATAGTTTCTTGTCTTCGGTTTCACTCTCAGAGGGATGAGGGATAAAGCAAATGAATCTGTTGCTGAATAAAACAATTAGCCACAATTGCTTTTAGCAAACACAGAGCAATAAAGTTGTGTGCAAAGTGGGCATCAATAATAATGGATTGGATAGAAAAAATGGATTTGCCCACAGTGCTTTGACAGATGTGAAAGGTTTTCAGCCAGAAGAGACTGGCTCTCTTCCATCGCATCTAATGCATCTATCGGTTCTAACTCAGCTAGTGTGTGTGTGTGTGTGTGTGTGTGTGTGTGTGTGTGTGTGTTTAAAGGCAGACACAAATCTTATTTCTTAGTTCTCCTTTCTCTTTTCCTTTGTGCTTCTGTTGTTTCCCTGCTGTAGTTCAAAATGCTGACTCACACCAGCAAAGATTTAAATTCATCTGAAGACAGCTTATCATGCTTAAGTGCTCCCACTGATTGGCTGTTGTATATATGTGTGTATTGTATGTTGGTGCGTGAATGTTGGTGCAACTGTCAGCAAACATTATGCAATTTTATGTTGCACGCAAAGATTTATTTTTGTCAATATACTACACATGTTGTGTTGTTTCAACTCACACTTTGAGAGGTTGGATATTGATTTTCACAGCAACGGAGTGCCAGCACAAACCGTTTGGAGAGTTGCTAAAATATCCACATCCCTAAAATAAAATCCGGTCTAGCTGGCTGTGATTTTACTCCAAGTTCCCATCCTGCCTCATTTGTGTTCAAATTGACTTTTTATTTTTATCCAAGTTTTGTTTCAAAAGCACAAAGACGCCGATTAAATTTATGTCACTTCAACATTGCACACTCTTTTTCTGACATCTGATTTTTACAGCATGATCTCTGTTTTCTCCTCTGTAACCTTTTCCTGCAGCAGGTGTTAAAGCATCTGTATCCAACCAGTAGCTACTTGGCTTGGCCCTCTGGCAGTTCAGCTACTTCACACTACAGTACAAGTGTAAGAGAGTTTACATCTGGAAGCCATTGCCTTACAATCTCATTATCAAATTACCAGGCTGAAAACACATGGGTGTTAGCCTGCTAGCAGGCTGCTGTTGTAGGCTGGAGAATGACAAGTTGTCAGCTATAGTCTCAACTACTGTATCAGACAGATACATCTGGGCAGCTTCCTGGTTAACAGAAAGAACATCCATGATTGATATTACCAGTGTTACTCAGAGGAATACTTCTTCTAAAAAAAATCAAGCTAAATACACTAACATATAATATGAACTCATTTTTGTGCAGTAAGTACTGAGCTGGAGCCAGGACGTGGTTAGCTTTAGTTCTGCACCTATCGACTATTTTTTAAATGATTAATCTATCTATTACTTTTTTGATTAATTGATTAATCTATTGAGGAGGAGGACAGGTCATTCAGTGGAGCTGCTGCACTGCTGTGATAAGTCACGTCCAGTTTGTGGAGCTAAAGAGAGCCCAATTGTTGCATCTCTGTCTAAAATACTCACACACTTTGGATGATCTTGCTCTCTGCAGCTTGCTCTCTGGGTGGATCTGTGGTCTGACCGGGCATGGCACTTCATAGCAACGCTTCAATGCACGATATGCAAATCAATGATTTCCATAATCAGTGACATCGACTATGTTGATGAATCGCCCCAGCCCTAGTTAGCTAAGCTTCGCATAAAAAATGAATTATATACAGTACATTTTATGTTACAGATAATATTGCAAGTAACTCTTACTGACGACTTACTGAGTGACTTTTTGATGGTAATCTTCTAGAGATGTGTGTTATTAGTTTCCTAGTGGATTGAATGTCACCACCCTCGCTAGTTGGCACCAGAAATACTTGTCTGTTAAACTGTTTATTGATAATTTCTAAGAGCAGTTCATCGTTGCCACTAAGATATTATGCAGTCCCTCACTAACGACCATTTGGCCCAGATGTGGTCATCAACCAAAGCAATGAGTGACCACATTCAGTACAGGCATGTAGACACCTGCAGGAGGGCAGGCCGCTGTTGCTAATGTGACACACTGCTAATGTTAGCCACTCTGTGTAGAAGCTAATGTCAGCTCCAGGTAAACAACAATGTCTACCTATAGACACTTGATCTTGCTGAGTCTGAGAAGAAAACATTTACAAACATTTAGTGAGTTGTTGTCATGTTTTGTTGGATAAATTGCAATGTTCATAATGTATGGTACAAAGTGTCTCACAGTTCAGCTGCATTAATAATACGATTTAATTATTTCAGATTGTGATTAATAGTTTGACATGGCTTTTAACACCATGCCATATTGTTTACTTAAAACCAAAAGAGAGCAGACCTGAAATTTAGCTAATAATCCCTGACATGAGCGTTGGTTTAAAAAAGCCTGTCTGATTGTATATTTCTTACCACAACTGACTTCTCTTTATCAGTGTCTCCATGATTCCACATCTCAGTAAGGAAGTTTGTACCTTTGACAGATATAAGACCCAAGCTGTAATAAACCAGAATCTTTCAGCACAATATGGATGAAGATTACTGTGAGATCTGCATGTTCATGAGCACCACAGTGCCGGAGTATTCAAGTTCTGTTGTTGTGGGAATATAACTATATGCAAAAAGGACTCAGCAATACAAAAAAAAATCTCTACTTTCATGTGAACAATCATTTTCTCCTGCTTTGTTCTGCTCCTGTCAAAGAGGCAGCAGTGTAGAGTCCTGCAAACCTCTCTTGATCTGAGACATTGCTGGCTGCCTATCTCCCCTTAGGCTATACATTGGCTGAAACATTCACTTGGCACTGTCAAATCTCTGTTTGTTAGTCTAACTAGTGATGCTGCCATTAAAAATTGAGTATGCAGCATAGTGGAGACTGCAGATGAGGCATCATGGCTCATGGTAATTCACTGACAAGGCAGTTTGGATGTGTGTGAGTGATCGCTCCTCTCCTGTTCAGATTGTTGACGCAGAAGAAATGATACAGCATGTGTCAGCTCCTGACTAAAGTGTAGACTTTGTACTTTATGATGCAGCTCTAAGCTGACATTCATTATGTTTTAAATGTATGGGGTGTCATCCAGTCATGTTGAAAGGCAAAAGGGTTAGCACCTGTTGCAAATATCTGCACTCCAAGGCTGTTATCACAGCCTCTTTTGAGGCTGAATCACACTGGGTTGTGGACACACGCTGATCCAACAAGCACCTCGATGGGAGCATACTGGCCTTAAAGGAGGGGTATGGGATTCTAATTTAAAACACCTTTTGTCAAATTCAGCAAATATTTCCTCACGGTTTGACCAAGCCACACAACACTATTCCAGACAGTCAGTAAGGGATTGCAATAGATGTCTGCCAAATTGACATGACAATGTCAAAGGACAATGATATCGTTGTTCGTTAGCTGGCTAGCTATACTAAGGAACCTGAGCTAAGAAAACAAGAGCACAAAGAAGAATGACATGATTGAAAGAACAGTGGCCCACACCGATCTAGTGGACCATCTCATACTTTACTGGGCAGGTTTAATGAGAAAATAATAAATAAGATATGGATTCCTGGTGCAATGTCCAGCAGCTTGCTCACTACACCCTCTTTTTATTTCCTCTCCCACATGTCAACAACAGAACTAACAACCACTGTCTTGTGTTTGAGGGGACACGCTACCTCAAAAAAGTAGGCCTTTAAATCACAATGTCCTGACTTCACGTTTCCATCTTTTACCAAACTAAGACACACTTAACAGTCTTTTTGCCTCATTGTAAAACATCATCATTCAGACTTGACAGAAAACGAAGATATTCACCCAATAATTCACCCATCCACCCTTTCTACTATTCTAACAATCACCAACTCTGATTTGGTTGATATAAATCCTTAATTCACCAAATGAAATGTGAAAATATTCTGGATCTACACTCCTCTCACTCATTCTCATTGTTATTGGGAGGCAGTCCACTAAAATAGCTAAATAAATTGACCAAAATGCCCAAAGAAATCTTGCAAAAGAAAAAAAAAAAACAACCAGCAATGAATATTGGTGGATATTTTGGCCTGATGTTGAGTCACTGAATATCACCAAAATTGTTTAAAATAATCTCGGGTAGAACATGACTGTCAGTACCATCAAAGAGTTGCTGACATTTGAAGCTGAGCTACTAAAGGTCACCAAAGTTATTAGGATTTCTCTTATGGGACCAAATCTACTAAATGTTATAGTAATCCAACCAATATTTGTTGAAATTTCTCATTCTGGAACTAAGTGTTGGACCAACATTGTCATCTGTGGAATCACTCTTCTAGCACAGACTAAAACAAAACACTTTATTTCACTTTTATTACACTTTTATGTTTATTTATTGCAAATAAACTTTGAGCAAGATGATCTGACAGAATGAAATAACAAAGCTTGTCTTCTGCTGGTGTAGTTACTTTGAGAAATGGGCTTTTATGTTTTCTTCATTCTTGTGAATTTATGCATTGTCTCTGGAGCAGTGGAAGAGCACAGAAGAGTTTACAACCAGAGTTTTAACAGCCCCAAGAGTGACAATCAGTACTGTAGATGCTTGGGAAACCAGTGACATCTCCACTGTGTGAAATATGAAATGAATCTTCAATAAAAACAGAGAAATTCAGCTCACAAACTTGTAAATACAGAAAAATGTATCTACATGCAAATGCACACTGTCACAGCACCTGCATGAAGTGAAAGTCTCAGAAAGAAGCACTGAGGAGTTCATTTAGGATAATGATGTGTGGGGTCTGCATCAGTGTAGAGACCACTCTGTTATATAATCCCGTCTGCTCTACGGGCAGACAGGTCAGACACACACTCTGTCTGAGGACTCAGAGCCATTATACACACAGATCTCTGAATTGCCTCTGCACAAACACAAACTTAAAATGATGCATCAAAACGCACCCCAAACAAACAACAGAGACAACAGGGTGAAATCCCGGGTCTAAATCCCTCAACAAACACGGGCGGTGGAAATGAATCACTGTGAAAATCTGCCTCTAGTCAAGAGAGCGCAGAAAGACATCTGGTCGTGATTACACTACTCGCTGACAGCAGGATGTCTCCTTTTCTCTTTTTGTCTCTGCTTCATCAGTCCTCCTCGATCTGCCGTTTCAGTACGTCCACCTTCCGCTGCTCTCAACATCACTCTGTCTCTGTCTTTTTTCTCTTTTTGTTCTTACTTTCTGTCTAAGTTTTCTCTGGCTCTTGTCCAGGAGTTTTGCTAATCCCTCGGGGCTGTCTGCAGCTCTGCAGTGCAGCAGCAGTGGTTAAAGCACAGTGGTAATAGAGACAGGTCTCAGCTCTCCAGCTAGACGAGGCCTGCCGAGGTTCTCGTGCTGGGAGGTGATGACCACCCTGCCACCTGGAGTCCCCACCTGCACTCAGTCATCCTCTCGCTGGTTTGGCTTATTTACAGCCCGACAGGCTTGGCAAGGACAGACAAAGTCAGTCTTGTGACAATACCAGCAGGGTGACACAAGGACACTCCATCACTGTAGTGTGAACACTGGAATCTTTGTGGCTTCATTTTGTGGCTGACGTTACAATATTTACCAGCTGTGACAGCACTTTCACCTTGTGAGTCTGTGTCACTGTCATCATGGGAGAATGTGGTCCTGAACGCACCTATTGTAGCAGAAACTACCACAGAAGTTATTTTGTGAACTTTGCCGGGTGTTTGTTAGTCTGTTGACGGATTTTATAACCATGATAGCATCAAACTTGTTTTAGATGCAGGCAGGAAACTTCACAGGCGCATAGTTCAAGTTCAAATATGGATGTAATCTGACCATTGGGTACTGAGTACTCATGTAATAATGTGGTAATGATTACTGAGTATGAGTCTGACTGTCAACACTTTGACGGGTGTTGCAGGTGTGATTCCATTGCAAGATGTTCTCTATAAGAGACCATATATGATGGTGTAGACACAGGTACTTTAAAACCCTTAGTGTGTGACTGCATGAAATGCAGAGTGAAATCGTACTCTATGTTTAAGTCATATTTCTGTCAAATGTAAACACAGATATGTTTTTTAGATTCTGTGTGATTTATAGCCAAAATAAATACAATATGGATACGGTGCAACATGTAAGGTGCAGCAGAGCACATCCATTATAATCAGCTGATGCTGTTCCACCATCCACAGAAGTTGCATGTGCCAATGCACGCATGTTCCATTTATTTCTCTCTAGAGAACTAGGTAAAAACTATATATATATATATATATATATGTACACACACATATATATATATACATATATATACACACATATATATATCTGTGTACAATCTGTTTAAAAATGACTAAAACAACAAGAGATAATTCAAAGCAGAATGGCAACCTTGTGGGTGTTTTTAAATCAAATCAAAGTGTATCCATAATCCATGTTTTTCAGCTGTAACACTTTCTATCTCAAATTCTCCCTCAGTATCTCTCAGTTTTCCATCGCGATTAAATGTCCATAAATCCACTTAGAAATCATAGAAAAATGCTCCTTATAACCATTATATTTTTATGTTTTTCAGGATCAAAGTAATCCAGTGACAATTATCTGTACATCCATGGATACACTGCAAACAAGAGCCACTGATAGCTAATTCAGCATACTATTGATGGTGCCATGTGCCAAAATGTCAGGAAATTTAGGTTGGGAAAACCTGCAGCGATGCAGAGATGTGGTGGTTGTTTAAGATTTGTTTGGAAAGCGGGCACAGTTATGAACTTTAAAAAACACTGGTCGTATGAATGTCCTGCATTAACCCCACAGGAAGACAGCTGATAAAAAGGAACATCACGACAAACGGAAATGTGTCCTAAGTGGCAAAAGCCCTAACAGCCCACACATACATACTGTATACACACACACACACACACACACACACACACACACACACACACACACACACACACACAGGTCCACTGACCAGTGTGGCTGGGGGTGACAGATTACTGTATGCCCTCTGAGAGCAAACATATTAAATAATTCAGGAGTGGCTGAAATGCTTGCTCACATTTAATTGTTTCATTCTGCAAAGTGACACAAAAGTTTAATTTTAAAAAGTGCCTCTGTGCCAAAGAGAGAAAGGAAGGGTTTTTTAGAGGGTAGGGGCTTTAAATCTTTAATGAACTGTCACACTGCTTGTATAACGGGTGTAAGAAAGGGTAGAGGTACCCGTGTTGTTTCCTGCTAAAGTGTCTAGAAATAAAGAATTGGCATGACGGCAGATCAGACGGACTGACCAAAGTGCTTTCTGCTGTACGACAGTTCTTGCTGTCAAGACTCCACTCTGTGTACTGCACTTTTGTTAAAAAGGAACATATTGTTTTAGATGGAACAAAAGGCACAGTGGAAGAAAAGCTCCAGTCAAATGTTAGCTTAGATTTAGAAACAAAACACTGAACTTTAACATCGGAACCAGCAGATGCACAAAGGAGAAGCAGCCCGAGGGCTTGTTCAGACCACTAGCTGAAAAAAAGATCTATTCTTTCATTAGCTATTACTTCACTTATGTATTTTCCAGGCTTTGCTGCCTTGTATCATTAATCTAAAATATTATTGTCTTCAAACACAGACCACCAAGCCACAACACACTCCTTATAGTTGGTTTCTTGATTTCGGAGAATTTATCTCTCTCTCTCTCAGGCTGTAACAGATGAGGTTGTGAATTAAAAGTCAAACAGTATAATGTAAAGTGGATGTGGGGGTCCCGTCCCTCCAGTGGCGCTCCACATTGCCGCTCCAGACAGCATGAACTCACCAGAACAGCATGGTAAGCTCATGAGACACAGGCCATAGCGGCTTTGGAAAACCTATCCCCTGACATTTTCCATTCATAAAATTCCTGGAATTGGGATGAAGGAGGGAAAATAAATCAGGCTGCAGCCTGGTGTCTGTGTTTTTTCATATATGTTTTTTTTCATGTTGCTGTGATTGGCAGAATGAGGGTTTAGCCATATGTTTCCTCCTGCTACCATTCTCCACAGCCTCCTTTTGTTTTTCCTATTGACATTAAATAGACATAAAGGAGGGATTTGCTGAGTGTGCCTTCCAAGTGAAGTGGTTAGAAATGAGAGGCTTTTACGACATGGAAAGGTCTTCATTACTCTGCATATTACCAAGAGCCATCTATTGATGGAAATTTCCGCATCCCCTCACTTTTCCAAACAAAACATGACTATAATTTCAAAAATGCCTCTTTAATCTCTCCCCCAAATACCCTTGGTTTTGTTTTAGTTCTTAAACACTCTGTGATGTACAGTATGTGTACCACAATGCGGCTTTTCATATTTATTGAACAAAATTGGTGAGCTGGATTGAATAAGGCAATGCAATTCCCTTTTCTAATCTGCAATTCTTTGAGGTGGTTTTTCATTCGGTAATTAAGGGCCCTCCCGCTAACATACCACCCCTGTTGCACCAATAGCTGTGCACTGTAAAGATAAAAGGATCCACTTTGAAGTGAATGTAAAAAACAAATCTGTCATTTCATCAAGCAGAGAGAAGGAATCCTTTCTTCTAGTCCCTTTACAAGGCAGATCAATCGGACTGACACTGAAAAGCTGATGAACTTCCCTGTCACCACAGCAGATGACCTGGGTAAAGGTTGGAAAATAGAGCAGGAAGACTTGTGTAATGTCACTGCATTCAAGAATCCAGGCATTTGGATTCCATTATGTATGAGCGCCGATTGTGCTCCTTTTCATGGCTGATTGTGCCTAGAGCACCGAGATGAGCCAATCCTCAAGTGTAGCCAGTCATTACCTCTGGATAGAACTAATTAATCACCTTGTTCATTGGTTTATTCATCACTTTATACAATAGCTTTGCTCATCCCTTAACTCATTTATTTTTGGCACATTACGGAAACAGTGCCAAAAGGTGGGCCGCACCGAGTCATGGCAGGGAAATTACATGCAAATGTAGATGCAAAAATCAAAGCTGTGTTTAAAAATCTGCATGCCCACATGTGTGCACCAGCACAAAAGAACAGATATTCACACACACACGGAAAAATCAGTCTGTGGTAAAAAATAGAGCATAGGCAACAAAATTAGTTTATTTGAGGCAAACACCATAGTGAACCTATAAATCATGGTGTCTGTGATGGAGCATGGACAAGCTAAATGAGCTGTCCAATCCTAAACAAAGAAATCATTCATCCATCCATTATCTATAACCGTTCATCACAGGGCTGACACACAGAGCCAAACAAACATTCATACTCACATCGAGTGCGCTTCCATGAGCATTAGTATCCTTGTTTTGAGCCTTATCCTGTTTTTGATTATATTCGGAATATGTTGTTTTTATGGAAGATAAAAACCTGGTTATTAATATTGCTGTATACATGATCATAACAGCATCCAAGTTTATGATTGTCTTCCTACAGGTGTGTCTTGAGTTTTCACCATTTAGGCCAGTAAATGGTTCAGAAACTTGGATATCCTGGTTTCTATTGCAGTACGCCAGGTCATACAGGTTTTTTAAAACCGTGAAAAGGTCTTCTAGGTTTCTGAAACCTGAAATCGGCAGATAAACTCTCACATCACTGCTAGGTGAGCATCTGATATAGATCCCTGTGCTAGGTTAAAAGGGTCTCTGCACTATATATCCATAACTCAGTTGCATTCAGCCTCTGGGTCTTGAAACAAACAAGTTAACCCCCTGCCTACAGTGATGACATTAACCTAAGAAAACAAAAGCCCAAATAACAAAGGCATGATTTATAGAAACACACTAAAAGAGACACATAGCTGCCACCAATGTAACTGAGCAAAAAAATAAATAAGCTGGACACGGAGATGTGAGGTTAGTGCAATGACCAACAGCACACTACCTCAAATACAGAAGGCTTTTAAATCTCAATTTTAAAATGGTAAATGACTCAGTGCTTAATGACTGTTCACCACTGGGCATTATGACATCGGCTCAGTTCTGTTAAGTGACAGTGCTGCACCACCGTGCTGCCTCAGAAATCAACAAAGAAATGAAATCAAGTTAATCCTGGAGCCAGTTTGACCAAAGTGCTTCGAAGAAAACATCAAAATGAAATTAAATGGATTGAAATGATTCTGAATGCTTTGAACCTTGCCCAGAATTTATAATTGACATTTACAGATTTAAGTGTTTTGTAATGTTGCTGCATTTTTTGAGGCACTAAGTAAAATTATGTTTTATTGCTATTATACTTTTGCTATTATGTTCTCAGAAACAGCTAAATGGTCTCAGCTGCATATTAAGAAGAAAGAAAAAAACATTCTCTGAGTCTCTACCGTACTGGCCTCCAGTACCTCAGATTAATCCTAGAAATGGGGGGTTCAGAAATTGTGAGAAAATGTGGTAAAATACAGCTGGTGTCAAGAAGTTAAACAACTACCTCACTAATGATTAAAACTATAAACCAGCACAAAAATGACAGTCAACATAAACTGCCATGCTCTGAACAGACTAATTACTAACAACACTAACAACAGACTAACAAAAACACAAACAAAAAGTAAGATTCAAACATAAAACCGCAAACTTGCACCACGAGCCTGCACAGAGCCGGTGCAGACAGCTGCACAGATTTATATGAAAACATTTTTTGTAATACTTCATTCGATACCCATCACATGAATGGAAGCATTGCTGAAATATTCCTTTTGCATTTTATATTTTTATTTTTATCAGACGCCACAGGCCGTATAGCCATACTTTCAGATATTTTGGTGGCATTTCAGCACGCTGAACAACCAACTCCATGAAATACACTGTTCTTAACTTTACTGAACCACAGACTATATGAGTTCTAGCAGGTAAGGTAACTGACCAATCACATGTCGCATTAAAGGACGTTTGCACTGATTGGCTGCAGGTGAAATAATACAGATCTACCTAGATCTGTATCTAGATCTTGGTATGGAAGGATCGACTGCAGGTATTGTTCATCTGGAGAAGTTTCCAAACTTGGTAGGCCTACTTGATTATTTCAGACGATACCTTATCAGGCATGCAGTAATTCACAACTTTAAAAGAATGCTGAACAAGGCTGTAGAGCTGAGGGATCAATGGCTCCTTGGACCCCCTTCTTCCAGCGCCTTTTTCCGGGAACGAAACCCTGACAGAGCTCACATTTACTGGTCTTCTTTGTACCTTGCTACTCCCCAGCCAAAAAACAAAACAAAACTGCAGTTTGGCCACAGCTTCTTGATGGAGGAAAAACTATCTTTTTAACCCATTTTCATAATGGTTTTCAATGGTTTCATATGTTGTGCCTGTCTGAGAAATGTAGGTGGTGTAAAAATGCATGGCAATTAAAGAAAAATTTACCCTTGACTTGCAAATCAAAAAACTGCTTTAGATTTTCAAAGTAAGTAATAATAGAAAAAGAACCGTATATAGGATTGTCCACCCCCTTTAGGGATTACCATATGTATTAATGCTCTATGACAGTATATATATAATTTTATAACATGGTATGGATATGCAGGAGATCTATTTTTAAAAATCAGATTAAAAATACAGACAGGATGTAGATTTTTGTACATCCTAAATGGAAAGTATAAAATTATGGCAAAATCTTTGACATTATAAGTTTTAGAGGGTTATATCAGTATCATCATATTGTCCCTGTGCAAAAGTAATGTATGGTGAGACTATGATGTATCTTTTTGTCTGCTTTTAAAAAAAATGTTCAGCAAGGTGTTGGTAAGAAACATGAGACCACTGGACCACCACAGCCTGCGGAAAGTTTGCTGTCATTGACTATTTTCTCCTTACTTTCATATTTCCACACACGCTCTCTCCTGTGTGACTCATGTGGACTTGTGGTATGTGACGTCTCCTGCTGCACATCGCTGCTAATTGGGATTAGCATATTACCCACCAAAACAATGCTGCGGTGATACGAGTCTGCCGGGTCCGGTGGCCTTTATTCACCACAGACCTAATAATCCCTCTGTCTCTGGGAGCAAAGCTCATTAAATCTCGCGGAATGGAGCCCATTATGAGTGCCTGCCGGCTCTGGCACCTCCTGCAAATCCTATCATGGCACAGATACGGAGCTGTGGCTAGCATGGAGGCTAGTGGGCAGCTAATCACAGCCCTGGTGTTTGGACTACCCGATTAGCACTCCTCACTGATCCCTGATCCCCCCAGATTAAACCCAAACAGCAGCAGAGCCCAACTGTACAGACTAAATAGAAACACACAAGTATATCTGCCCTCATACACACACAAACGCACACACACACACACGTACGCACGCACGCACGCATGCACCCACACACACACACACACACTCGTGAGCAACAAGCTTTTCCTTCCAGATTTGTTAAAGTTAACTGTGAGTTAAGAATCAGCCCCTGGAAACACTGGAGGTTAGAAAGAAGAATAAACTGCAGCATCATTACAAACTGATTTAGCAACTAACACCAAAAAACAGTTTGTATGTTGCACCAACAAGTGATTTTTATGGCACCGTACAGAGCTGTTTTTATTCCATGCCTCTCATGTTTGTCTGCATGCGTCAGGTTGCGGCAATTTCTTGGCTGCCATTTTTTCATCTTAAAAACTTTTTTTCCGTTTATTGTGTTCTAGTGTCATTTTATTGTGTGTTTTTATTGTGCACTTTTATTGTGAAGTGTCTCCAAACTAAATTCCCCTTATGGGACAGTAAAGTTTGAATAAAAACTGGAGTATTTAAATCCAAAGAACATCTTTCTAGGAGGCTAATGGGAAACAGGACACTAGAAATTGTCTTAATGTTGTTGCTACTACATAGCAACATCTACTGTGTGTCTGATTAGAATTTATTGATGTTTGACTGTTGCCAAAGCAGTAGGACACAGAGTTGTTGTACAGATTACAGCTGTCACTTTTTCACAACATGAAGTTGGAACAAACTAAAACTATGTAATTAGCTTGAATTAATTAAAGGCAACAACTATGCTGGATAATTGACATGGTTATGCAAACTTCAGAGACAAGCTAAAGCTAATTCAATGGTAAGGCAGGTGTCATACACACTCACGTCTGTAACAGGTGCAGGAATAGCAAAGCGGAGAAGGGCGCAGTCCGCAACAATAAGGGTGAATGGAACAGTCATGGACTGTGGGGCTGAGGCACAGATAGGCCCCACCTTATCATGCAGGAAAGGTAGTTTTTTAGGAGCAAGCTGTGGGAGAATGAGCATTAAAAGCATACTTTTAAAACAACTATTCTGACAAATTATAAATAATGAAAAAATATATAAAAATAAAATTTATTTAAAAATTAGGTATATGAAAAAATATCAATAGCTCCAATTATCAGGTAATCTCAACACGTTTTTTGTTTTGTTTTTGTTTTTTTAAGCTTTGGTGAGACACTGTCTACCATGAGCACGCATTACTGCCTCCAGCAGTCAAAAGCCCTCACTCTTGTACTGATGGATGGCTGCATGTTCTCATAATCTCTGCAGCAGTCCAATGAGAATTTCCCGCAGAGAAAATCACATAATAACGACAATGTAATTACATAACAGGAAAAGCATTGTCAAACAATTAAAGTGCTGCACACTTGAAGGCAAAAGAGCTCATGTCTTCTCCTTTATTTCTGTTTCTGAAAACTGGCAGCTATGATACAATAGGCTGGAGCAATAAGGCTTATATTTTTAGGATATGCCACAATATTTATTATATACACGTATATCTCAATATATACATTTTCTGTAAAACAACATAAGGTAAATTCTCAAATAGTGATGTTGCATTGTTGTAAACTACCCAATGCTACATAAAAAAAAGACTGGGTGATTTGGAAATAAATCAAATATCACAATCTTTTTGAACAAATATATCCATACCAATATAGCAACAAAGAGATTTTAGATAAGTAATCATCAGTAATGTGGATATAATGACTGAGTGGGTAAAGGCAAATAATAGAACAGCTAGAACAGTCTGGTAAGGTCAGAAAATTACACCACTTTACTGTAATGAAGCCTTTAAAACCAGGAAAAGAAACCTATGCCATATCATGATATAAAATATCCAACCTCTAAGACAATATCTAGTCTCATATCAAGATATCAACACAATATCAATATATTCTCCAGCCCTATGACACAACATGAAAATATACAGTATATAATGTCACACATGCAACAGGCCCTGAGACACTGGTTCATTTTATCTTCTGCAATATGATTCATACTGCATTTACACATATATGTACTGTATATATCTGAGTAAGACTGTGACATTTATGTGCATGACTGCCTATTCTTGTACATTGCTGCAATATGGAAATTAACAGTGTGTTCAAGCACTTGAACACTGGAGGCATTAGGTGTTACTCCAGGTGGAATAAAGACATGATATCTATTGTTGTATTTTCATGGTCAACATCGAGAGAAAAGTGAGGAACATAGTCCCTCAGCTGAGGGGGTGGTTAATTTGTATTTAGCTCATCAATGTCATTGAAAAATAAAAATAAAAGTAGTCCTAGCACCATACATTAAAGACTGAGAAAGTAAACAAAATCTGTGCTGCATTCGTTATTTTCCCTCTGGTTCTACAGACTGTATCAAGATGGATCAATATCACTAGAAAGCCGTCTCAACCCTGCTGGTTCAATGCATTAAATTGCTGGAGGCAAAATAGCCTCATATTCAATGAATATGTACCAGGTCATGTGTTAGTACACTCGGCCGTTCAGTTTATCAGGCTCAAGGCTCCGATGGTATCCACTGACTGTCTTTAAAGCTGTTAGCGAGGGGAACGTCAAAGCACGTAAACCAAGGCCTTGAGTGCAGAGTGCCAGAGAGAAGAACATGAAGGCAGAGGTAAGAGGTAATGATTGGCTGTGGTTACTGATCAAAATAGGGATAGCGTCAAGGGCATTCCTATAGGGGAGGTTGATAGTGCTGCACTCACCCTTCAAAAACCCTTGGAAAAATCTGATATTGAATTCAGAAATGCGTCTGGGGGATGGTTACACAAAAACAGAGTGGAGAATGGAATAAGGAATGAAGTATTTCAGTACTGAATGGAAGTGACACGCAAAAGACTTGAAACTTAATGCCCCATTTTATTTTAATGACAGTCGTATTATTACTGGTGAAAAGCTCTGATATCTGGTTTCACTTGATGTTTCAATATTGTAATCGGATTAGTAGAGGCTATTTCTTATCTCAGGACAACCACTAAAACTTAAATTATATCTCATGTCCGCAAGCATGCAATTGTCCACTAGGGTCCATGTTAAGAGTCGGGGCAATGGTTGATGCCATCGCTGATGACAGTCATCGACCACTGAGCCCTCTACCATTGTGATTTAAGAGCCCCCTGTATTTGAAGTGGTGTGTCTCCTCAGAGTTTCATGAGGAAGGGGAAAAAAAGAAATTGTTGCTGTTGTAGCATTAACATTATGTCTCCATACCCTGTTTATTAATTTCTTATTATTCCAACACTGTTTTTCTGTTGTTAGTGAGTTTCTTTCAATCTTGCTGGTATTGTTTTTGTAGCTTAGCTTCCCCAGCTAGCCAGCTAATTTTGTTTCAAGCTTAACACAACTAAGTTACGGACGGTGTGGACACAAAGACCCTTTGAAAGCCATCATAGAGATGTCTGTCAAACACTCACCTGGCAGTGATGAGGGAGTTGATCTGCCTGCTCCTTTTGACAAAGTGAGGCAGCTAGAGTTTGCTGTCAGAGTGACAGTGGGAAGATGTGGTGACTACAATGGTGAGCTGGCGAACAAGTCAGCCTTCCCTCTACCACCCAAAAAACAATGTCATCGTCCATCTGCGATGGTTCAATGAGGACCTGGCTCAACCCTATTCCACGTGACGTAAATTTCATCTTCAGAGGATCTATGTGTAAGCTCTGTGTGGGCATCAACATACTACCAGTTTGTTGTGACAGCTTGGTGTTGTCTGTGAGGCCACTACCCTACAACAAGCTATGGAATACCATCTGCGCATGTGTTGAACATGTCTTCTAATCGCATTCAAGAAAGTAGTATGAACAGGAACCACTACTGTAACGGGTATGGTTCAGGACCCAAATGCAGCACACCAAAAACAGAGAGTGTGTTGGTAATGACCTTTATTTTACAGAGGCAGACAGATGAGCAGATGAGGGATGAGCCACAGGGTAGTGGGGACCAGGCGGAGAAGTCGGGACCAGGTGGGTAGACAGGCCAGGCGGGTAGTCAGGCCAGGCGGGTAGACAGGCCAGGCAGGTAGAGTTGGGACCAGGTGAGCAGACAGACCAGACAGGCCAAGCTGGGACCAGGCAGCGGAATGGGGACCAGACGAACAGACAGACCAAACACACTGCCACGTCGCAGGAGGGAAACACCAACAGCCACAGGGACAGGCAGACAAACATCAGGTACACAGAGGCAGATCACAGGCTCAGGGGCAGAAGGCTGTGGTGATTTCTCAGAGAACAGATGAGGCAGGTGAGTCAAATGCAGGCAGGGTAGACAACCGGAGATCAGCCAGGTCAGGAGTGTTGCACAGACCTCCATGAAGGTAGGGAACGAACTGATGAAGAGTGAGTGAGTAGGAGAGTCTGATATGCTGGGCTGATTAGGGATGAGTTGCAGCTGTGCAGACAGGTGAGCAGAGTTGGGCTGATGAGGTGGGCGTGGCTGAGAGCAGAGGCATGGAGAGTGGAAAAATACTGAGACAGAGGGACAGGAGGGAAACTGGGAGAATGTGAGAGCACTGGGGCAGAGGGATGGGATGGGAGACAGGGAGGATGAAACTGTGACAACTACGCGTCTTCAGCTGACCATGTGTGCCTATGTTTGGGCGTCTATAGTGGCTTTTAATGTTTTTCACATCGCAAGTGCACCTAGTTTGCTCAAGGTAGAGCATAGGATGTAAACCAATCCACCCAACAAAGCATCTAATCAAACTGCTTCAGACCTCTGAAGCAGACATCTGAATTTAAACAATAGTACTGCTTCTGACTTCTGAGTCTCAGCAGCATTGGAAAGTAGAGGTACATACTACCAGCAATTGTTTTGCATTCTTCTTTACAGTGAAATCAGCGCTGTCCTAATCTCCTGTCAATACCAGAATGCAATTGGACACAGGTCATCAAGGTCAGCATATCTGGGGGCCAATTTAGCTGAACTTTAGCCCACAACCTGCTAACAGGCAGTGTGCTGAAAATAACATTTTGCTCTGCATATTGTAATAGCAGGGTTATCCTAATCTAATCTCTTAGAATTGTTCTGTTGTCGCACACAATCAAATTCAGCTAGACTGGAGCACTTTTTGGTGTGTCACCCTAAAATGTTCATGAGCCACATCTGCTCAACTGTGGCCACAAGCCACAGCTAGCAAAACTGAATAAAAAGCTGGGAGTGACGGATGGGAATGTTGGGAATGACAGAAGGGAATGCTATCAGTAACCCAGCCTTACTTTACTTGACACCCTGCAGAAGCCCTCAGATCAGTCACTTCAAGGCCATGTCAGTAATGAGTTATTGATAGACTGTGTTCAGCCAGGTCAGATATACTGCCAGATCTTTACATGTTAAGGCATCTCAACTGTTGTGTAAGAGTATGTTGTAGATCCACTCAGTCGCTACTGGCCATTCCTTATGGGCATCAGCTTTAGTCGTCAGTAGACTATCTGGCTTCTAAACCTTTGAGCCTGTGCAGATGACTAAATCTTGTAAGAAATGCTGGTTATTTACTGAAAACCCACCAAACAGCAATAAGAAAAAAAAGAAACTGTTATACTTTGTGTCAAATCCAAGCAAGACCTGTAAATGGTTGGTGAGTCATGAGCAGGGAGGAAACACTACATAGTGACTCAGGGGGCAGAGATCCATCTGTCATGTGTGCCCATTTTTTTTTTTTTAAACAGTTCAGTCACTGAGGAGCACCAAGTCATCCCACAGGGCTGACAGCTTGTCTCTTTTCTATCAGTTCTGGCGAGGAGAATGTTCCAAGCATGTGGAGTTTTTAGGAACATAAGGAAATTTCTCAGATTGGACAAAATCTGTGCAGTTAGTGGCACCAGTGAGTGTAGCCAGTATGCACATTACCACAATACTGTGGGGTTGAGCTCATTGCTGTCATCACAGCAAATTTTATTTTGAAAGGTCAGTCTCACAACACATTTGAGATCAGCACATGGATCTATTAATATATTCATGACTTGGTGTATAGTAAGGTAAGATAACATAACATTAGACAGTTCTAATTTTAAAACAAATGACAGCACAGTAAGGTCCTCATTATTCACTTCCAGTCCATTTTGTGGCAAATGAATCTGGCCACTCCCCTATTTTACAGGCTTCTCCGGCTAAAGACGGGACTCTAAATAGCATCACACCCTGGTGTATATGATGGAAAGGGGAGGTTAGAGGAAGGAGCCAAGGAAATGAGGCCAATTTCCCCATGGGGCCCCAGTAACCAGGAGCAACCAAACTGGATCCACATAGACGAGCCATTAGACCAGAACCTAATGGCAGCTTGGACCCACCCACTTCCTGCCAGGTGTCCCCCAGGGGTGTGTTCCTGGACCTCTGAATTTCTGTCTGGGTATCTTCCTCTCAGCAAGCTTGTCTTTCTGCACTTCATTGAATTTAGTCGGTTTGGCTCTGCAGGTCTGTCTGGTCCTGAGAAACCTCTTCATGCTCCTACTTCTTGTTTTTAGATTAAAGAGGCTAAACAAACAGTGCGATTTGCAACGGACAGGAGTTCAAGTTGGAGTGATGACCTCAGGCTGGAAAATAAAGAAAAAGCACTGGAAGTGAAATGCTACAGAGCAGCTACTGTGTAGGAAGAGAGGATGCTTGGGCCAGACGACTGGGGCCACTGAGGGAGGCTCGCTGTGTTTCCAGTGGCAGTAAAAGGGAGCAGGCCTGATCTGCGAGCACAGAGTGTGCAGGGCAGACTGGAAGTTGAAGAATTTCCGTCCCAGCATGAGTGTGAGAGAAAGAGAGGAGGCTAGTGTCTGCCAACAAGAGCAGCACTCTCTTTTTCCACAAGGGAGAAGTTATGGCGTGATTTGCATGTCATCCAAACCACACCATTTGGCGGGAAATTGGTGTATGTGTGTGTCCACATATGTGTGTGTGAGGCCGTCTCGTTAGTGAGATCGACCCAGCTGACTGAATGCACACAGGCACGTGCACAACAGTGCACGCACATCATTCAATTTCCCACTTCAACAAGTGCGTGATCATGCTGGCAACAGTGGAAGGAGGGCTGGACACTGCACAGCAATTCAAAAATCAGCACTTGACATGTTCAGCCGCAGAATCCAAACTGCTCCGGAAATCATGCACATACCACGGTCAATCAAACACTAATAATAGCTTTGCCTCGGCTCAAAATTACAGTTGGGAAAGGTCATTTTGTGTCAGTCATCTCTGATGTCTTTATTTCATATCCGCATGGCTGATCGGTGCCAATAATTGGACACTCGCAAGTGCATCTGCACCCTTATTGGTTGTATTTCAACACTCCACCTCAATTGCATTCTGGCACACATTGCAGCCACCATGCAGGGGTGCAGGGGTGCACCGGTAGTCAGGTAAGTACATACAGTGTATCGACAGCAAAATAAAAACTGCGTCTGAGGTCCATTCCAGATTCTATTAGCTACACTAATATGGCTGTTAATGAGAAGACATTACAGAGGCCAAAAATAACCTGGCAGGGTGGTTAGGCTTCATCCCAACCCTGGGTGTTGTTGACTATAAGAATATATGGACTGTGGCTGCGGCAAGCTCAGCTCTCCCTCTTCTGTTTGCCGGGCCTCATTATCGCACAATCACGCCTCACTAGCTACGAAGCTGCTTCTGTCTGCCTGGCTGCCAGTCCAGACAGGTGGGAGGGAAAAGAGAGAAAAAGACTCGGTCGAACAGAAAGACAGAGAGAAGGAG
Organism: Lutjanus campechanus; assembly: GCA_027495735.1. Classification (NCBI taxonomy): domain Eukaryota; kingdom Metazoa; phylum Chordata; class Actinopteri; order Lutjaniformes; family Lutjanidae; genus Lutjanus; species Lutjanus campechanus. Next base: position 36,605 of record JAJHUR010072751.1, read on the forward strand.
CAGGACTAAGAGGATAAGGTAAATGTGAGAGAGTGGTAAAAGGGTAGAGATTAAGGTGAAGGAGGTCACGGCAATGAGGAGGTGGCAAGAGACAAGAGGAAAGTGAGACAAGTGAGGCTCAGCTCACAAGAGGAGGGGATATAACAAAATGCCAGAAGAGAAGGTAAAGGAGAGGCTAACTGAGACGGAGGCCAAGACAGAGTGAGGGGGTGCAAGAGAGAGTGGACGACTGTAGCAATGTTTCTCTTTTTCCTCCCCCTCCTTATTTTCCGTCTGACTTACACGGTCATTTGGCGGCACTGGTTGGGACCACCGGCGTGTTTCCACTAGGCTGTCTGGTTGCCTGCCTGTCTGTTTATCTGTCTGTCTGTCTGACTACAGGTTCTCACTGTCTTCCTGGTTGTCCACTCAATTTCTCTTCCTGTCTGTCTTCCATCCAGCCCGACTCTTTGTCTGTCTGTTTGGCTGGCTGACAGTTTCTCAGTGTGCTCAATGAAGGAAAGCAGAGCCCTCATTTCCCCTCCACCACAGAGTCGGGGCTTCTGGGGGGCTCAGCTGATGCAATGAAAACAGATACACACACACACACACACACACACACACACACACACACACGCACACACACACATTTGAAACAGCCTGACACATTAAGTGCATATGGAATATGTCTGTGCATTTTCCTGTAGTTTTCCTTCTCTGAGAAATGTACTATACTATAAGGAAAATAAGTGAGACAGCTAGGGTTCAGTATCATTTAAAACAATCACAATCCAGTTTTCTTCTGGAGCCACACTCTCTCTTTTGAATCCTGTATTGGACATATTTAGGTTTATTTTCAACATTTGCAGGGGAAAAAATAACAATAAACAACTAAAATTCAAAGAGTCAGTGTATATCTAATCACACTGTTGTGTGCAACACAAAAATTTGCAACCAGAGTGTTTAGTACACGGCTTTTTACAACGAAAGTAAGAAGAGATAAACATTTACAATTTTCTATGAATGTCCTGAGGCTAATAGATTTCTTAGATTTGTTAAGTAATTTGTTGGCAGAACATAGGACATTTTTTAGCCCCAGAACACAAGACTTTAGTTACCCTCAGGACATGGGACATTCTTTAACCTCGGATCATAGGAGGTCCATTAGCCTCAGAATATAGAGCATTTGTTCTTTAGTCCCTGAACATAGGATGTTTGTTTTCCTTAGAACATAAGACAATGATTAGCCCCAGAATACACAGTGTTTTTTAACCTTAGAACAGAACATTTGTTTGCCCCAGAGCAAAGGACATTTGTTATCCTCAGAACATAAAGCATTTCTTAACCTTAGAACACAGAACATTCTTTTGCCCCTGAACATCGGACATTCATTAGCCCCAGAGCATAGGATGTTTGCTAGCCTTAGAACATAGTACATTACAGTCCTGGAACATAAGATGGTCATTAGCCTCAGAATATAGGACATTCTTTAGCCTTAGAACATTGGGCATTTGTTAGCCTGAGATGGGAGCACAAAACATAAAACATTTGTTATATGTAGAACATTTGTTAACCTCAGAATATAGAAAATCTTAGCAGAAATCAGATCAAAATCCAACCCTACCTGCAACTACTAAACCCACTTTATCCAACTGCTTCTTCCTGTAAGTGTTTTTGAAAGCAACTGAAGAGTAAACTTGATGTTTCATATTGCTGAGCTGACTACTTCTGCCTCAAGCTTTTATCTGGCAGCACGTCTACACTGCTCAGAAGCTTAATGTCACTTCTATGTGACATATATGCTGTTTACTCTACATACAGTGTGTCTGTGTGGGACCCATAAGAACACACTGACAGAAAAAAAAGAAAATTTGTTTGATGTGCAGACATACAGTTACACACACAAACACACCCAAAGCTGACACTGTCTGTGTGTATGTTTGTATGTTTCTTGCATGTGCAGCAACATGCCTCCTCAGATAAAACTGTCCCGAATGGATGTAAACAGGGCAAATACAGTGAGTGCCAGCCACAGCAATAAATTGTGGAACCTCAGGCTATGAGCCTGTCATACATTCTTTCAATGAAAGGCATTTGATTCAGTTATTTAAAGGGACACCGTAAATAACAGCCAAGTGGAGCAAACAACATACAAAGGTCTGACTTATGATGGGAAAAAGTGCAGAGTAAAAGTTGCCATCCGCCTGGAGCCAGCTTTGCTGTGTCTCCATTAATAGTTATGTTTTGGATTTTGGGAAGAAGGGAGACTGATGCCAGGGCAGAACACACATTTTTCCACGCCTAGAATTCAACACCCAAAACTTTTAAGCGCCTGGAAACATTACCCAAAATCCAAAATTAGCTCGTTATGGCCTCATTACCATTACAAACAGGAGAAATGTAAACTGTCACATCCAGACAGAAAAGCTGGATATCACATTATATCAGCCAAGTGCTGAGGTCTTCAGTTTTTTTTTTTTGTTTGTTTGTTTTTTTGTATTTTTTTGGTATAAATGGTGGTGACATCACTCTGAATTGCACCACAACAGAGCAACAGCAACACATTTTACAGTAGCATCTGTGCATTGTAATGTGACTTTTTGGTTCCACAGTGTTTCCATTAGCCAATGCTCTGGCTGAGTGGAAAAATGAGAGACAGAGAGAGACACGCAAAAGAAAAATCTGCTGCTGTTTTTTTGTTTTTATAGTGGAAAACAACAAAAGCACCCAAAATCAACCACAGAGTATAAGAATTTATAACCACCAGAGAGGCGTTAAAGGAGGGTCAAAAAGGTAATGAGGACAGGGTCAATAGTCCTCTGGACTCGTGGGGGTTTGCAGCTGAAAAGCTCAATGTGTGTGATTCACATCTGGTTCAAGGACCGATAAAACTTGTTTGAGGTATGTGACTCATGTTCATGTGGCTCGCCTAAAATATAGTCACCACATTTATGTGATACAATTTTAAAGTAATAATTAGATTTACACTTATGGGGTATTGTGTACGTTTAATTTAACAATAATGAGGATCAATTAAATTTTCGTTGAACTTATGGAATGACAAAAATACATTTTGTTTGGGTAGCAGTGAGGTGGAACCTTAATGTTCACTGCAGTGGTTCTGGGGACCAGTTAGAGAACGCACGTCTCGTCATCTCCTCAGAAGCAATCTGGAATGAAACGACATGCACTGTGTCCTAATTGCTCATATTTTATCTACCTGACACAGGTTACATATTTGTTACTGTGACTCTCATTCCTGAGACCTGTAACATCCACATTTGTTACATTTTCAAACAAAGCAATGAATTTAGATTTTGTAATTGGAGGTAACTAGTTGGTCCTTTCCAGCCATCTCTCCTCCCACGCTGCACTCCCTGTCATTTGTATGCCACTTCTCCTACACATTCTCCGTCAACTTGATATACTATTTTTATTTCCATTTCCCCACTCTGTCACAGGGCTCGCTGTAGATGATGGAGAGAACATAATGAGAAGAAATACAGGCATAAGTGAAAGAATCAAAGTGATGGGAGCAGCCAATGGTTAGCGCAGTGGCCACTGTGGCCTCCAGGTGTGATTGCAGGTGGTAGCTCACAAGGCTGCTCTGTGTACTTCACTGTTATAACGTCAACGGATCCTAATCATTTTCTATGGAGAGCAGAGATCCTGCCGCGCGGTGCATGATTGATAAAGCAAGGCAAGATGACGGACTGGGCAGACCCACTTTATGCAAATGAGCTCCAGCACAACGCACCAGGCTCATGAAACTCAGAGCAAACTGTCAAACCAGGCATTTCTGTTCAAATATGAATCAAGATTCTGATACAGCATTACCAATTTCTTGCCTTAAAAGTTTTTAGAAACATATTTTAGTTGTTCAGAGTGTGCATGCTTCCCCTGTGTTTGCATGGCGTTGCTCCAGGAAACCAGAAATACCTCTGATTAATTCTGATAGTAGAAAATTTCCCAATCCAGCTCCCATGTTGAAAATGGACAAGCCAAAACCAAACACTGCCCAAACTGCAGTGCATCACACACCAGCTGAAGCTTGTACTGGTCTGGTGCATCCAGATCCAGAGGCATCCTTGCCTGTCTGTGTGTCTGCACCACATAAATATACCGTATTCCCCCTATATTACCGCAGTGGTCACTAATTTTTGGACAGTAACCGATCTTGATCAAATCTAAAAATGTTACCATAAATATTACTGTAGTAGACTGTGTAGCGGACCTGTGGACTGGAAATATTCACCTGTCATGTCTTAAAGGTGGTGTGTGCTCTTCTAATCCAGTAACACTTTTTTAAAAATCAAATTCAGGGAATATCTCCTCCAGCTCCCCATTCTGTGTGTACCCCACCTTTAAGGTGCCTGCAAAGACTTTTTCCTCATCAAAGAGGATTTGATTTATAGCATGTTACTGTGACCACCAGCATGCATAAAGTGAAATCTTTATCAGTAAAGCAGAAACCCAGACTTCTCTTTATATTATCGTTCTTAAACTAGTGATGGTGGAGAAGCATCAGGTGCCTGTAAATGTCAGCTGATGTTGGTGTTAGGGTATCAGTATGCATGAAATGAACTAGTTTGTATGATGTGTTGTATGAGCATGTGTGTTCATAGCTGTTCTGACTGACCACACTCAAAGGAGGGCAAAAACCCTGCTGTCATAACCTGTTCAGGGCAGGAATTTTGCAGGTTATTCTGCTCTGCCATTCTAGCAAGGAAAGGAGAGGCATTGATGTTCTGCCATTAGGCCGACGGAGGATGTGAAAACAAGTCAAGTCAACAGCTGTATAAAAATGGCATTGTTCAGTTCAGTATAAAAAAGCTAAACCGGTGAAGTGATGGGTCTTCTTTGCACCAGTGCTGGTAAACATTTCTGTTCAAAAATGGATATAAAAAGGCATCCATGGTGTTGCATTTGGTTATAAAAAACAAAACTATTGAAATTTGAAACCGACATCATCATGGCTTCTTGTTCCCAGTTAGTTTTAGGTGAAGTAATCTTGCAGCCAGCAGGTATGCTTAAAACATGCAGTGTATTAATAATCACCTGCAGAATACCTCCTATAATCCCTATATGAACTTTATGCAAAGGTCGTCACTGACCTCATGCTGACCTCAGACAATGACATTTCAGTCTACACAATTATACCCCTTGTGGTGCTTCTACACTTAAGCTGATGATTCAGTGCTTGCTTGTGTCACACTGTGAACTTTCAGTGACCCTCTGGCCTTGCACGATTTCGAACCACCCGGGCTGCGCCAAAGCTGCCATGTCAAAAAGCAAGGGATAAAAAATTCATATGGATGGTCAGAAATAAACTGCTGCATAGAGGAGATAAAACAAAGCAGATGGAGATGGTTGAGGACTACTTTAAAGGGAGAATCTGATTAGTTTGGGTCAGGTTGAAAGTGCATGTTGGTTCATTTTTAAAAGAATAGTTTGGATTATTTTATGTGAGGTTATATGTGGTACTTACTGACACTAAGTATATTGGCATCAAAGCAGAGCAATGAACTGTTGTGAATGGCGTCAGCAACCAAAGGTATTTTAGCCAATCTGTAAATATAGTGTGCTCTTAAAAATGTCCACCTAAAAAAAAGAAAAAAAAAATCAATCAGTTACAAATGGCCAAAATATCTTTTGTTGCTGACGGTGTCCATAGCACTTTATTGCTTAACTTCCATGCTGGTGCCCCTCTCAGCTTCTCCTAACTGGGGGCATGTTAACCGGTATCTACTGTAGATAATACCCTGAATTATAAATTGTCTCATACAACCCTAAATAAAATTATCATAATAATAAAAAGGAGATATATCAGTGATTCGCTGGCCTGGGAAATTGATCACTGGGCTGCTTTGGTTTGGTGCTTTGGGTTAAAACAGATATGGTACTGAAATAACAGCAACAGCGGTAGCAGGGAACAGCTTGTTTTAATTGTCTCTGAAGTGGAACAGCTGGCTGCGACTACTGGGCCTCACAGCAGAGACAGAGAGAGAGAGAGGAGGGGAGAGACACTGAGACAGAGACAGAGAGAGAGGGACTGGCGTCGACGGCCAGGGGTTGAGACTCAGGCCAAAACTTTCATTCTGCTATTCAGAAGTAAAGAGTTTGTCCTTACTGACATTAAGACGACTTAGGCCTCTAAACCAAACTCAATACAGATGCCACTGGATGTGTGATTCAATGAAAAATACAGCTGAAAACACTTTAGCTAAACACAACAACCATTTACAGAGGAGATTCTGTAAAGTGCAGATCTGTTGAAACAATTCAAACACAATAACTGTAACAGCAGGCATCATTCTTTAATACCTTAGACACAGCCCGTTGCTACTGGAAAAACACAATGACTTGAGTCAGACACCCAGCTACCTGCTCATTTTGGGAAAACATCCAGTGGAGAGGCTGAACTCATTTCCTCTCGCGCCTGTTTGCTCACGCAATTTACTGCTTGCTTTCCACTGCAACTACTGCAGGCACCTCCTTGATTAGTGACAATTGTTCAAAAATAATCCTTAATTATACTGAGAAACAAGTGATGCTGCGTGTGTGCACTCTCTGTGAGAGTTGCTCCCTCCTCAGCTTTAGCAGCGTTAATAAACTCTAAAGTGTTGGTTACGGAAGGCTTTCTGGAAGCTGCTGATTCCTAACTGCTCAACTCCTCCAAAAGGTCAAACGAATAACATATTCATCATAACTAAAGAGGCAAAGCTTTCGTTTTCTCTCTGTGCCAGACTGTCGTCTTTGTTATCAGCAGTGCACAGGAGTTACATGAGGTGCCACGGCTCATTCCACATATTGGGCTTCATATGTAAAATAATTTGTCACTCAAATTGCCCTTTTTTTGAAAGAACCTGCTGTGATAAAGAGGTGTTTTTTTATCAAAATGTCTAAACTAGTATTGATGGTACCATTGTATGTGAGTTTTCTGCGGCCTGTGGAGGGCCATTTATCAGAAATGCTCATACATGCAGCATCACCATGATGGCAGCAGGGGTGATAATGACACCGGTTACTGAAAGAGTAACATTGTCCTGACTTTGTGAGACTGTGTGTATCTTGTAGGCTGAACACACAGTACAGTACAGTATTTATTTATTTTTTTAAATCCTTTTTTAACCAGGGAATCCCATTGAGATTGAAAATCTCTTTTACAAGAGAGACCTGGCCAAGGTACCAGCTAATCACAACATATTTAAATACAACATATAAGACACATTAAACAAAAAAAGCACAATAATACAACAACAGCTATTCAAACAGTGGCCTCTCAAGAAAAACAAGCACATCTCCATCACCACAATCTTTATGATGACCGTAAAGCGATATTCCGCCCCTAGATGATAATCCACTCAATATGTACTCACACCTATGCTGATGTGAGGATGGGTGAAGATCTTCAGTTCACAAAACAATCCTGGAGTTTCAGCAGAAAGTACAATGGCAGTGAATAGAGATCAAATGTAAATGTTAAAAAAAAGAACACAAAACAAACTCAACATGTCTCCATCCTGCTCATGTGGTGTAATCCAAGTGTCTGTGAGCCGCGACATTCAAATTTAACCACAAAAGACGACATTTACACCATGTTTTTAGACAAAATGTCAACTGTAGCTTCTCAGACTCAAGCCAGATTGACAAGAGATCTCGCAATATTTTCATACGTGCATCCATTAAGAGATACATGAAGTCTTGCGATACATCAACGCCATGTTTACATGCTACCTGGGAGGCTACAGTTGGTGTAACATGGTGTAAATGCCATCTTTTGTGGTTAAATTTTAATGTTGCGGCTCGCGGACACTTGGATTACACCACACAAGCAGGATGGAGACATTTTGTGTTTGTTTTGTGTTCTTTTTTTTTTAACGTTTTATCCGGGTCTCCATTCACTACCATTAGCTGGAACGCTGTTTTCTGCTGAAACTCCAGGATTGTTTTGTGAACTAAGGATCTTCACCCATCCTCACATCAGCATAGGGGTGAGTACATATTGAGTGGATTATCACCTAGGGGTGGAATATCACTTTAAATTCA